>JAHLJT010005437.1:78872231-79045878 GCA_031308135.1 Acheta domesticus | reverse complement strand
CCGTCTCTCACTCCGTCTCTCACTCCGTCCCTCACTCCGTCCCTCACTCCGTCTCTCACTCCGTCTCTCACTCCGTCTCTCACTCCGTCTCTCACTCCGTCTCTCACTCCGTCTCTCACTCCGTCTCTCACTCCGTCTCTCACTCCGTCTCTCACTCCGTCTCTCACTCCGTCTCTCACTCCGTCTCTCACTCCGTCTCTCACTCCGTCTCTCACTCCCTCTCTCACTCCGTCTCTCACTCCGTCTCTCACTCCGTCTCTCACTCCGTCTCTCACTCCCTCTCTCACTCCGTCTCTCACTCCGTCTCTCACTCCGTCTCTCACTCCGTCTCTCACTCCGTCTCTCACTCCCTCTCTCACTCCCTCTCTCACTCCCTCTCTCACTCCCTCTCTCACTCCCTCTCCTCACTCCCTCTCTCACTCCCTCTCTCACTCCCTCTCTCACTCCCTCTCTCACTCCGTCCCTCACTCCGTCCCTCACTCCGTCCCGTCAGTCCATCTATCCGCCTGTTAGCTGCCCATCTGTTCGTCTGCTCGTTTACGTATCTAACCATTTGTCAAAAAAGATCGCGTTACCTACATTTTCATTTTTCAATCTCAGCCCAGACATATATTTTTTCCCGTTTAGAAACTTTTTTAATATTTTTTTAAGTGATCCCTAGTGAAGTAAACAGTCACTCAGTGCTGTAACATATTGAGACGAAAATGGACGAAATCCATTCGTCCCATAATAAATCTACAACCAGCCCGAACACCATAAGGCGCAGGCAGCTTTGAAAGCCGCGCGCCGTCGACGTCAGCGGATGACGAAGGCGTCGAATAATTTCGAAGCCTACAACCCGGAACCGATGGTCGCCAATGAGGAGAGGGCCGAAAATCCCACGATAGCCATTGGTCGGCGTAGGTCACGCGAGGAGAGTAGGAAAGAGGCAGCCTGGTAACCGATGTAGAATTTTGGTCTTCTAGAAAGAGTTTCCGACGAGGCAAGACGGGTCTTCTAGAAAAAGTTGTCGACTAGGTGAGACGTGTAGGACGTTTCTTCTAGGAAAAGTTGTCGACGAGGCGAGACGTGTAGAATGTTTCTTCTAGAACAAGTTTTCGACGACGTGAAACGTTGCTTTTAGAAAAAAGTTAACGACGAGATGCGATATCCGCTAGGAGCAGTTTTGTTCTAAAACAGAATTCATGACCAAGTACAACGTGAGTCGGTGCGTAATTCACAACTTCCAACGCCACCAGAACTTTCAAAGTGCACGGGAGCAAAGTGAAACGAGCCCGATGTTCAAATCAAGAATTATTTAATGAACTGTTGTCCGGAATGGGTTTGTGAGGAAGGAAATTAAAGACGTCTGAACTTTCTGAACTGACGTGTAATTCGCATTGAAGGAGAACGAAGAAAGAAGAAGGGAGAAGATAGAAGAAGAAGGTACAGCCGAGAAGTTGGTACGTGACGTGGAATACAGCGAGTACGAGAGGCGCCGCGGTGCAATTCACCGTTGCATCCCGAGGTCGCCATCGGGCCCGCCGCTACCCCACAGGCTCGCCGAGGCTTCCATTTGTTCGAGCGGCCGTGAAGACAGCGAGGTCATCGCTACGCCCTTCCCGGCTGCTAGTGGGCGAACGGGAGGTCTCCGGAACGCGCGCGGAGAGGGGGAGGTGTAACGGTATTTCACCGCCATGCAGCAAACGAGAGTGAGTACCTGTAAACTTTGACACAGTGCTGTAAAAATACAAGGTATTAGCAGAAATAGGAGAGGCTAATGAGGACAATTCTAGATTTGGATTTGGTCTTTCTTTCATGTTCAAAGGGTCGTTCTAAACAGAATTTTAAAATAGAATACGATGCTTACATGCATCTAAACCAGAACAATAAGTAACTTTGTTAAAATCAGTCTTTTTCTTTATCGAAAGAGTCAGTGTACATGTGCTTTTATGTGAAAGGCAATAAGTAATGCCACACTAATTTAGTAGTAATGAAAATCTTAAGAGAACGTTTAGGTAAATCCAGCTGGAAATAGGATTATCGAAATCTCTCTTAGGTGTAATGTGTACAGGCAGTGTAGGGCAAAGCAGTGGTTTGCCCGCTGCATGTTGTAATGTTATGTAATCAATTTTGGTTAATGAATGAGATATAAAGCATTTGTGGATTGTGATTTTCCCTGGTCACTAAACCATGTAGGATTTCCTAGGGAGGGAGCATCCTATAAAAGAAAATATTTTGATAAACAACCGGCAGGGCCTGGCGACGAGGCGGTGACTGGAGCGCCGTGACGTCCTGGTGACACCCACGCCAGAAGCATTTGATTCTCGTGGGGTATATCCGCCCTAGCCCATCAAAGGTTGGTTAGTGCCGGCATGTCGAGAGATGGCATGTTCCGTTGCATTAAATGGCGCCCGAACAGGGACTTGAAAGTTAAATTAGCATTAACTAATGATAGCAGGAGAGAGGAAATTAATATTTGCATCATTAATAAGGCTAAAATTTAGGGTTTCCAAAGTCCCATATAAGATTGTGTAGTGACTTGTCAAATCAAAGAGGGAACACACACAATGCTATGAATAAAATTAAAGTTAAAAGGAAATATTGAAAGGAGAACGATACTTGTGAATGATGTACGGTGTTCATAGTTGTTACAGTGTTACAATTTATTGCAGTGTACATGTCATGTTTTGTGTTTTATTTTCAGCAGTGTGATAAGTTCTATTTCTATGTGATTTTGTTGTGGAGTGTATAAATTATTCAGTGTGTTGTGAGGGAGGTAATTTCGTTTCCAACAAATATCTTTTGTGTAAAGAATTGCTGTAAACGGGTACTCAACCTCGTATCATGGCGGATAGATTCATGCAAAGTAGAGGCTTAGTGGGGGCAGAGGCCGCTAACAGTGACGAGGAGGAGGGGCAGCGCGAAGTGGAGGCAAGGCCGACCGTAGAACGAACGCCGACCGAATCTGCTCGCGGAACAGAGCCATTAGAATCGTCACCGGAAATGTTAGAAGGGGAATCACCACCCGTCAGTCCGGATGACCCCATGCTAAACCTAATGAGGGCATTGTTAGGTAATTTCCATACAACCCTTACCAATAAGATAGAGAATATGCAACAACAAAACCACGCAATAGCTACAGAAATACAACGCGACATTCAACATGTACAAGAGAATGTTCAACGCGACATGCAACAGGTACAAGAAAAACATCCAAACATGTACAAGAGAGTGTTCAACGCGAGATTCAACAACAAAACCAGGTGTTAGCTACGGAGTTGAAAAGAACAGCAAAATGCTTTAGCTACGGAGTTGACAACCAAAATAAGTGCTGTTAACGACAAGGTCGAAGCAATTCAGCGAGCACAGGAAAACGGGGGCAGCCGAATTGAAGAATGAAGTTGACAAGAAGTTAGAGGCACAAGCAAGAAAAGTAGAGGAACAATCTGAGAAGATTGAAACTGTACAAAATAAATGTGAAGAAATGAACACGCGAATTGATTCAATAACTGAATTCGTCGAAATTCGTACGAAACGACATGAAGACAAAATCGCACAAGAACTGAAAGGGATTTCAAATCAGGTAGAAGTGGGCACGCAAGAACGTTTGAAGGTGCTAACAAAACTAAACAACTTGCAAGCAACGGTAGATACCATGCCGGCAGCTGTAGGTTCGACACACCCGTTAAACTTAAATGTGCCACCTACGTTGAAATTTTCGGGATCGCCCGAAGAACATCCATATTCGTTCTTAAAGGCACTAGATAGTTTTATGGCTCTTAGTCGCTTGCCAGAGCAATATAAAACGCATTTATTGTACCAGATTTTACAAAAAAATGCAAGAACATGGTTAGAAACGCTTGAACCGTTTCCTCAAACAATTCAAGAATTTAAAATAAAATTTTTAAATAGGTATTGGAGCGAGGAAATTCAACTCAACCACAAGATGACAGTTATGAATGCGTACTATAAGCCGACGCTAGGAAGCATGCGCGATTATGCGGCGGGGAAGATTGCTGCACTCAAGTTATGTTCGCCACCTATGGAAGACAAAGAAATTATTTGTTTATTAACAAGACATTTCCCATACAGCATACAGAACTTGATAAGAAGCATAGCTCCGCGTGACATTGAGGCATTCCAAAGCTTGCTAGGTAATTATGATATTACAGCAGATAATGTCATGAAGGGAGGCAAGACTAGTACGACGATTAATGCCATCAGCACGAGTGTGGGAGGGTCAAGAGGCAAAATCATCGAAACAGAGCGATCAACCAAACAATAAAAAGAATGATCGAAATACGGAAGAAAATAACTTTCGGAATGAAAACGAAAGACCGAACTTCAAAACCAGGAGGGGAGAAGACTAATAAAACATACCCTCAAAACAAGCGCAAGACTAAAGAAGAAGAGAATAATGAAGAATTAGGGGACAAACATCAATGTCAGCCATCAACATCGGGAAACTGCCACAGTTCGATGTGAGCGGGAACCCCATGTCGAACAACGTTCAAGCTGAATACAACGTGGTTCCTGTAATCTCTGTAGGTGATCCACCGACGGGTGTCATATGGAATATGGTCACAACGAACGAGTATCCATATCGTTGTCCGGTGATTGAAGTATGCTGCGGCGACGTGGTGATGAAGGCGTTAGTGGACACTGGCTCCATGGCAACCATAATGGATGAAGACGCCTACAATGCGTTAAGGGAATCGAAGATTGAACTACCTCAATTGCCAATTAAAAGTACGCGAATTACAACTGCGATTGGAAACAAGTCGAGCCCGATCAAAAAACAAATTTATGCACCATTAGAAATAGGAGGCAAGGTCTATGACACGCCATGTCTCGTAGTAAAAGGACTCACGTACGCAGTAATTTTAGGCATTGATTTTCTCGTGGAGAATGATGTAATTGTAGATACCAGAGCCGCGAAAAATTCTGATAGGTCGTGGAAACGCGAGAATTAACACAGTGATGAAATTTGATGAAGAAAAGTTAATTGAAAATGAGGATGAAATAGATTTATGTTCGTCCGCGACAAATGACTTGATTGAATCAATTGAAGAGAAAGTTAATTCCGCTGATCTCCTCGACAAAGAACAGAAGGCCAAGTTATCGAAGTTACTCATCAGCGCCAAAAGGGTGTTCGAGAAAAAATCGCGAGCCAGTGAAAATTACGTGTTTCGTATCCAACTCACAGACGAGACGCCGTTCAAAGGACGCAGCTATCCTATACCAGTGGCGTACCAAGAAGCAATTTCAAAACAAATTGAAGAAATGTTAGAAGAAGGCATAATCAAAAGGGCGACTACGGCGTATGTCAATCCAATTGTAATAGTGAAAAAGCAGAACGGCACATTGCGCTTATGCTTAGACGCGCGTTACTTGAATTCGCTGACAATACCGTATAGGGATGTACCGCCCAAAAATTGATGAAATATTGTTACGATTCGCCAATAAGGGGTACTTCTCATCAACGGACTTCAGCAAGGCATATTATCAAATGAGGTTGCATCCGAAGGATCAGAAATACACAGGGTTCGTCTACAAGGGGCGAAGCTATGTATTTCAACGTGTCCCATTTGGATTGCGTAACAGTGGAGCTGCGCTGGTTCAATGTTTGGACGAGATTATGAACAATGCTGGGTTACAAGACACCACTCTTTACGTTGATGATATCTTAGTTCATTCGACAGATTTTGAACGTCACCTTGAAGCATTGGGAAAGTTATTACCATTGTTGATTCAAAATAACTTGGTATTAAATCTTGAAAAATCCCATTTTGGTGTACCACAAATCAAATTTCTGGGATATGAAATCACGAAGAATGGAATTCAAATGGGATTGGATAGAATTAAAGAATCGAAGCCATACCCCGACCAAAGAATAATAGGCAACTAAAGAGAATTTTAGGAGTCTGCAATTATTTAGCAGGTTTTGCTATAATTATGCTCTAACGATAGCTCCATTATATCGATTATTGCGAAAAGATCAGAAATGGGAATGGACGGAACTTCAACAGAAGGCGTTCGACGATCTTAAGCATATGTTTTTACAAACATGCACGATTTCACATCCAGATTTCACGCAGCCTATGTATCTACAAACAGATAGTAGTGATTTGGGTGTGGGAGCGATGTTGTACCAAGTCATTGATGGGGAGACAAAAATCATCAATTTGGTCAGCACTGCTTTAAAAGGGCCGCAGATCCGTTTTTACGACATCGGAGAAAGAAGCCTATGCCGTTGTTTGGGCCCTAACTAAATTAAAGAATTACTTAATGGGGAGGAGTTTTGTCATCAAAAACCGATCACAAAGCCCTAATCTTTTTAAATCGTTGCAATTGGCAAAACGATAGGCTGATGAGGTGGTCACTGTGGCTACAACAATTTGACTTTCGAATCGAGTATGTCGAGGGGCAGAAAAATGTATTACCTGATTTACTCAGTCGTCAGTTCCCAGCTCCAGAGACGAATATCACCCATAAAGGCGTCGAACAAGTCAATGCAATCGATCTAAAAATTCCTCAAGTTTTCTATGGGATTGGTCCACATTGGCAGACCTTCAAAATCACGACGACGAAATTAGTAAAGTCAAGCGTGTGCTTGAGGGAAGAGGGCAAACAGAAGACGAAGAAGTCGTGACGAAATTGCAGAGAGATCCCGAGAGGTGGAGATTGACCAATGACATGGTGCTGATTCGATTGGACACCGCTCCAATTACCTACAAAATTTGGATCCCAAAAGCGCACGCGGAGGAACTAATTAACTATGTCCACGCTCAAGCCGCACATTACGGGTCCACAAAAATTAAAAGCATTATAAGCGAACTATGTTATTGGAAAAACATGGATAGGGATGTGAAACGAGTAATCAAGTCGTGCGAGACATGCATGAGGACAAAGTTTCCGAATCGATCGTATGCGGGTACAGTGACACCGATCATTCCCGAAGGGAAAAAATGATATCATTGCAGTCGATTTGTACGGGCCATTACCAAAATCGAGGCGCGGGAATAAGTATATCATGGTCATCATCGACTTGTTTACAAAGTTTACACAAGTGTACCCCATTAATAAGATCACCACTAACCAGTGTTTACGACAGCTGGAGAAATATTTAGCAATAGCAGGACAGTATCGTAGAGCTCTTGAGTGACCATGGAACTCATTCACTAGCCAACTGTGGAAAACAGCATTACAAGAGAAAAAATTTAACTCCAATTTACTCGTCCATTCGCCACCCGCAATCAAATCCAAGCGAACGGGTGATGAAAGAAATGTCGAGACTGTTCCGAACTTATTGCAGCCAGAAACATGACGATTGGACCGAGTTAGTGCCCCATGTGAATCGATGGTTGAACCACGTGCCGCATGAAAACATCGGGATGAGTCCATACGAGGCCCATTTCGCCCGCAAACCACCACATGTGTTGGGATATCTAGACCGTGAAGATGTGACCGGACCGGAACCCTACCACACGGAACAACAAATTCTGGATAGGCTCCGCAAGGCTGCCGAAGAACGGAAAAAGAAAGTAAAAAGCCGACCATATGTGTTTAGGGTGAATCAAAAAGTCATGCTACGAACTCCAAAAGTATCAGTACCAAGGCTAAAATTATTTGCTAAATTCTTTCACCTGTACGAGGGACCGTACACAGTGACAAGATTGGTAGCTCCAAATGCAGCCGAATTAATAGATGAAGACGGAAGAGTAATAGGAACATATAACTTCTTCAACTTGAAACCTTACTAAATAACGGGTTGCTGATTCGAATGATCAGGTAACAGAAAGATGAAAAGTCGATGGGAAAAATAAAAGAATTCTTGAATAGTTCTCGTTGAAGATTCTTCTCCATCATTTTAAATGACCGTCGAAGAATCTTACCGTTATGGGGGCAATGAGACGAAAATGGACCGAATCCATTCGTCCCCATAATAAATCTACAACCAGCCCGAACACCATAAGGCGCAGGCAGCTTTGAAAGCCGCGCGCCGTCGACGTCAGCGGATGACGAAGGCGTCGAATAATTTCGAAGCCTACAACCGGAAACCGATGGTCGCCAATGAGGAGAGGGCCGAAAATCCCACGATAGCCATTGGTCGGCGTAGGTCACGCGAGGAGAGTAGGAAAGAGGCAGCCTGGTAACCGATGTAGAATTTTGGTCTTCTAGAAAAGAGTTTCCGACGAGGCAAGACGGGTCTTCTAGAAAAAAGTTGTCGACTAGGTGAGACGTGTAGGACGTTTCTTCTAGGAAAAGTTGTCGACGAGGCGAGACGTGTAGAATGTTTCTTCTAGAACAAGTTTTCGACGACGTGAAACGTTGCTTTTAGAAAAAAGTTAACGAACGAGATGCGATATCCGCTAGGAGCAGTTTTGTTCTAAAACAGAATTCATGACCAAGTACAACGTGAGTCGGTGCGTAATTCACAACTTCCAACGCCACCAGAACTTTCAAAGTGCACGGGAGCAAAGTGAAACGAGCCCGATGTTCAAATCAAGAATTATTTAATGAACTGTTGTCCGGAATGGGTTTGTGAGGAAGGAAATTAAAGACGTCTGAACTTTCTGAACTGACGTGTAATTCGCATTGAAGGAGAACGAAGAAAGAAGAAGGGAGAAGATAGAAGAAGAAGGTACAGCCGAGAAGTTGGTACGTGACGTGGAATACAGCGAGTACGAGAGGCGCCGCGGTGCAATTCACCGTTGCATCCCGAGGTCGCCATCGGGCCCGCCGCTACCCCACAGGCTCGCCGAGGCTTCCATTTGTTCGAGCGGCCGTGAAGACAGCGAGGTCATCGCTACGCCCTTCCCGGCTGCTAGTGGGCGAACGGGAGGTCTCCGGAACGCGCGCGAGAGGGGGAGGTGTAACGGTATTTCACCGCCATGCAGCAAACGAGAGTGAGTACCTGTAAACTTTGACACAGTGCTGTAAAAATACAAGGTATTAGCAGAAATAGGAGAGGCTAATGAGGACAATTCTAGATTTGGATTTGGTCTTTCTTTCATGTTCAAAGGGTCGTTCTAAACAGAATTTAAAATAGAATACGATGCTTACATGCATCTAAACCAGAACAATAAGTAACTTTGTTAAAATCAGTCTTTTTCTTTATCGAAAGAGTCAGTGTACATGTGCTTTTATGTGAAAGGCAATAAGTAATGCCACACTAATTTAAGTAGTAATGAAAATCTTAAGAGAACGTTTAGGTAAATCCAGCTGGAAATAGGATTATCGAAATCTCTCTTAGGTGTAATGTGTACAGGCAGTGTAGGGCAAAGCAGTGGTTTGCCCGCTGCATGTTGTAATGTTATGTAATCAATTTTGGTTAATGAATGAGATATAAAGCATTTGTGGATTGTGATTTTCCCTGGTCACTAAACCATGTAGGATTTCCTAGGGAGGGAGCATCCTATAAAAGAAAATATTTTGATAAACAACCGGCAGGGCCTGGCGACGAGGCGGTGACTGGAGCGCCGTGACGTCCTGGTGACACCCACGCCAGAAGCATTTGATTCTCGTGGGGTATATCCGCCCTAGCCCATCAAAGGTTGGTTAGTGCCGGCATGTCGAGAGATGGCATGTTCCGTTGCAATATGTTGTCATTAATATTAATCGGCAATTATTCGACCTTTTTAAGCATCTTTAAATAGACCAGCAGTTGGTAATTACATGTGCCACGTTTGGAACTCTATCCGGGTTATTCTGACCACTAAATACAGATTTCGATGGCCATGGCACGATGCACGATGTCTTGCAGCAAAATAATGTCTTTCTACAATCTTCTCCGCGTTGTCATATGCAGAATCTGACTAACTTGTATGTAGTTTGCCCTTTTATTAAGAGTCACTAGTCGTTTTTTTTAATTTCAGGGCACGTATGTGCTCAGTAGAGATCAGCAGTGAATGAAACTGGACATTTTACTCATTTCTCGTTCGTAATGAGTATTTGGCTGGGTTTGACAGCTATGAATGGTTCAGTACACTAGTATAAGCATTGCACCGACATGCTAAATGTCTTGTAAACATTTCCACCATTCGTAGACATTAGGTTCAAAGAATAAAATATTAAAGCCTTCTTGGTGCAAACGGGTAATAATGCAGCTATGTTTCCGTCGAAACAACTCAAACGAACATTAAATGATACCGATGAAACTAACAATAAGAAAAATAAAGTATGTCATTTCAAGGCATGTTAGTCCACAAAGCTGTACAGTCAACTCACATACGATTAGAACAAATTTACAGATACTTATTAATGTACTATCTTCTTCCTTGGTCCAGTTATTCCGTAGACGGTAGTTATGTGACCGATCTAGATGGCTCCATAGTATTATCATCATGGGTCAATTTCCTTGGGAGGGTATAATCAGGGTAGTTTCTTGTTGCTTTCCCTGACGGTACTGAATGAAGTGTTATGGAGATGATGAATGAAAGGACTAGGATGATGGTGGGAGGTGATCGTGGCGTTTTTAACCACCCCAGCTAAGGAAATCACCGAGGGGAAACCAGGAAAAAACTACGCTCAGGATGGTCGGCCTGGGGTTCGAACCCGGACTCCCGAGTGCGAAGTCAATGTAAGATTCTTAGTTAGTTAATGCCTTATTTTACGTAGCGAGACTCGGGCCATCAAGGCCCGCTCTTCCGTCTGACCACGCAAATTTCGCTACGCTCCTTTCACCAACTAGCTAAGGTATCTTGGGCGACGAAAGAGGCGATTTTGAATTTAGCTCAGAGGCATCATTTAGGCTTGATGATCTTTTACATGCAGTAAATCTACTACATGGGACAGCCGGCTTTACTTCTCCTCCGAAGAAAGGCGTACGAAGGATTTTTTCGCCCTTAAAGATCCACGGCTTCGATCGGGTTTGAACCCGCAATCTTGGGTACAACAACCCGATACGCTGACCGTTATACCATCGAATCCGCTATGTACCATCGAATCCGCTATATTTATGTACCAATGTACGGATACTTAATGTACTGAATGAAGTGTTGATGATGATGAGTGAAAGGACTGGGATGGTGATCATGGTATGTTTGAATCTTCTCAGCCGAGGGAATGACCGAGGGACACTAAGAAAAACCCCGCTCCGGGTGGTCGGCCCGGGCATCGACCCCGGACTTCCCGAACACGGAGTCAGCCTGCTGCGCACTGAGCCACTCCGCTCGGTACTTGTTCACGTACTCTTTTAGCAATGAGGCCTCATTCACAATGCAAACTTAAACGTAAACGTAACGTAGCCGCAAAACCTAGAAATGTGTTATTAAGCGAGACCATTCACAATGCCTTGACGTAACCGTTGACGTAAGACCGTAAACTTAAGAGTTCGCAAGCTCCAAGCTTTTACGTTAAGTTTACGTCGGAATTCTACCGAAGACCAATCAGAGAGCAGCATGGAAGCTCAATTTCAGATTGTGTTCAGGTAGTTTGTGGGTATGTCATTGTTATTGTAATGTAGAGAACTAGTTTACGAATGCTTTTGATGCATGTTGTGAATTCAATGTAAGAACTTAGACAATTTTTATTGTGACTTTAACCTGAGATGGCGAATAAACTAATTATGTGCGACGAATTACTCATGAATTTGGCTCATGAGAATCCTTGCTTATAAGATGAAGGAAATGTGAGCACTACTACAACATCTACTCGCATGTATATAAAGACAAATCGATAAGAATTTCGAAGAAAAAAGCTAGAAACCATGGTGGAAAGACCTTTTCACCATGTTAGAGACGAATCGATCAAGTTTCAGTACATTGAATTCTGATTGGTTCAGGCGAAACTTACGTTCGTCATTGTGAATGCTTGTTTTTAAGTGTAAATTTTGCGGCCAAGTTTACGGCCTTACGTTACGGTTAAGTTTGCATTGTGAATGAGGCCTTACTGTGCCACACCGTTTCGGACCACTGTGCGAAAGTGAGAAGCGCCTCTTCTTTATCCTGTTCAATTGCGTTTCGGATTCACAGCGGTGAGGGCGGCGCCTTCTCGCGAGCGAAGGGTGGGGGGTTGGTGGGGGCGGAAGGCCTGCTAAGACAGTTGCCTGCCACCCGATAAACAACAAATTGAGCCACTCTCGCGCAGGAAGTCTGGGGGAGCGCGACATTGGCGGCAGTGCCTTCCGTTATAAGTAGTTGCTGAGAAGAAAATGTTCTTTGATGAATATGATGGATTGTGTTCTGGAAACACGTCGGAACAATCTTGCAGGAGTAGAAATATTCATAGATTGATTTATGTTTCCGGGTATCATCTGCTTTGGCCATTAATCCCGTTAGTGGAGTGAATGTTTTTTTCGTGGGAGGTGTCTGTGTTCCTCTCCCGCTGTATGGCGTCATCAGTCGCCGATCAACACGGCGTGTAGAAAATTTCCCCCTCCAGATATCTCCCCAAGAGGCATCTACCCAACAGAACCAGGTCTAAGCTTCAGACTGTTCCCCAGAATGTGTGGTAGTAATGTGCATGTAAGTGGAAATGTGCGTAAGGCGGAAAGATAGTACTAGAAAGAGGAAGGAAAGATCATTAGCAGTCCGTTTGTTATACTGCGGTTTTTCTAACATTGCCCCTCAAGGCTCGTCTTCACGATGGAATCTATCACGGTGTTTCGCGACGTTCTCGCCAGGTGTCGCCAGGTATCGCATTATCGCGACCGTATCAAGCAGTGCTTGCGATCTTGCAACTTCCAGCATCACGATGGAGAAAGAACGCGTGTGATATTCCATCGTGGCCGTAGGGGCTTGAGGGGCAGAGTCAGAAAAATCGCACTATAGGCACAGGCATTCGCGTGGTATTGGTTGGAGATACCACGAGAACTACCGATTAGAACAGCCGGCCGGTAAAATTTTCCTTTAGACAGTGTTCAACTCAGTCTATCTATTCAGTGAATGGCGAAAATCCGCCTCGGTCGATACTCGGAGGATTCAAACTCTGTCGGCATTCGGACCCTAGGATTCCTCGGTCTCGGTCGCTGCGAAGTCAGTGACAATGTTGGCTGTGCAAACTCTACCAATAACGTTCACACAGTAGTGGAATCCTTCCCACGATTACGTGATGTATCATCCTCTCCGTCTTATCCGCCTTCTTAATCCTCTCCTTCCTCTCCACCTTTTCATTCCTCTCCATTTTCTCCCCTCTCTCATCTCTCTCTCTCTCTTGCACCATCGCAACTTCCATGGACCGCATCGTTCTCTCAAAGTACATCATTTGCTTATGTGGTGTAGTAATACAGAAGTAATTATTTGTGTAAAAATTTGGCCGCGTGAGGTAAATATAAAGCAATTTTTTCACATTCTGAATGTTCTTCAACAATGAGATTATAGAACGGCGATATGTCGAATCTGTTTGGCATGAATCTACACTGAAGAATTCAATATAGATATGAAAAACTATTGGTTTTAACGAAGAGTTGAATGACAAAGAAACTGAGAAAACTTTGGAATACAATTATGTTGCAAAATATTTTCAGTTAACCTTCGTTATATCGAATCAGAATGGCAATAACTATCAAAATATTTTGAATTTGGATTCATTAA
This sequence comes from Acheta domesticus, assembly GCA_031308135.1. NCBI lineage: Eukaryota > Metazoa > Arthropoda > Insecta > Orthoptera > Gryllidae > Acheta > Acheta domesticus. Next base: position 79,032,361 of record JAHLJT010005437.1, on the reverse strand, counting down.
ATTATGAATAACCGAACACACGGTTAAATGTGAAAATTAAAATAGAGTACAAGAAATTAGATATTTCAAACATTTAAAAATTTTGAGAAATTAAAGATATGAAAGGTATCGTGACATTTTTTTTTTCGACAATCAACAGTTGTCGAAACGTTGTAAACAAGTTTGGCAATAAAATGCATTTCAACTAATGCATTGTTTTTAGTAACTAAACTTTCTGTCTTTAAAAACGGGACATATCCTGGAATAAACAAAAAAATGTAATTAAACAAAAATTGGACCTCTACTTATCATGTTCACGTAGCAGTGCAGAGTGTTACCTGACGTGCCCGCTTGTTGTTGTGTGTGCAGGGCGCAGCGATGAGGTGGCGGCGAGCAGGCGGGGCGCGCGCGCGGGCGTGGGCGTGGGCGTGGCTGGCGGTGGTGGTGGCGGCGGCGTGCCTGGCGGCGCAGGCGGAGGGCGCGCGCGGCAGCCGCAAGGACAAGGACAAGAAGAAGGCGCACCGCGGCGCCGCCGACACCGCCGCCGCGTCCGCGCGCCCCAACCTCTGCGACATCCAGGAGCCCGGCGTCAACGTGTACTGCTACTGCAACGCGCAGGTGGGTGTGGGCGCGCGCAGTCTTGGACTCATGAATCCTCGAACCTTTGATCTCTCCAACCTTTCAAGCTTCGAACCTTTGAACTCTCCAAACTTTGAACCCTCAAACCGTCGAACCCTCAAACCGTTGAACCCTCAAACCGTTGAACCCTCGAACCGTTGAACCCTCGAACCGTTCAGCCCTCGAACCGTTGAACCCTCGAACCGTTCAACCCTCGAACCATGAACCCTCGAACCTTTGAACTTTCAAACCATTCAAACCAAACTTTCTTTCTCCAAACTTTGAACCCTCGAACTTTGAACCATCGGATCTGTGAACCCTAGAATATTTCGAACCTTTGAGCCCTGAAATCTTTGAACCCTCAAGCCTTTGAACCCTCGAACCTTTCAACCGTTGAACGTTTGAATACTTGAATGGTTCAAAGATGCGAGAATCAAAGATATAAGGACTAAATATTTGAGAGTTCAAAGATTTGGGGGTTTAAAAGTCAGAGGGTTGAAATGTTTGTGGGTTCAGACTGTTGTGGGATCAATGGTTCAGTGATTGGAGTGTTTCAAAGGTTCGTTGATTTAATGATTTGATGGTTCAGATATTAAAGAGTGGTTTACAAAGATTCAAATGTTCAACAATTTTAAGGTTGGAAGATTATAGGATTCAAATATTCGAGAACCTAAGGATTCGATGTTGAAATTCAACCATTCGAGTGTTGAAATATTTCTTGGTTAGTAGGTTCAATAATTCAAAGGTTCAAGGGTTTGAGGCTTCAAAGGGTCGAGTGTTCAAAGGTACGAGTGTGCAAAGGTTCCAGTATTCAAAGTACGAGCGTTCAGAGTACGAGGGTTCAAAGTACCAGGGTTCAACGTACCAGAGTTCAAACTACGAGGGTTCAAAGTACGAGGGTTCATAGTACCAGGGTTCAAAGTACCAGGGTTCAAAGTACCAGGGTTCAAAGTACCAGGGTTCAAAGTACCAGGGTTCAAAGTACCAGGGTTCAAAGTACAAGGGGTCCAAGGACTAGGGTTCAAAGTACTAGGGTTCAATGTACGAGGGTTTAAAGTAGGAGGGTTCAAAGTACGAGGGTTCAAAGTATGAGGGTTGCAATTACAAGGATTCAAAGTTAGTACTCATTCTTTTGAACCCACCTTCATTTCGCGCGTGCTCAGGAGGCGGACAACGCTACGGAGGCGACGTGCTGGATTTTCAACGGCGAGAAGGACGCCGAGGACCCGGTGTGGAGCTACCTGGGCTCGCAGAGCAACCTGGAGCGCCTCAAGCTGAGCGCGCGGCCCGACGGCCGCCTCAAGGCCATGCCCGCGCGCTCCCTGCGGCTGCTGCCCAAACTGCGCGCGCTCGAGGTGCAGTACGGCGTGCTGGGCGAGCTGCCGCCCTACGCGCTGGCCAACCTCTCGCAGCTCACGGAGGTCAGTGTTGCTCCTCTCTCGTCCTCACTCTGTATCTCTCTCATGCTTTTCAGCTCTCTTTTTCTTTCTCTCTTGCTCTCCCTCCCTTTCATGCTTTTTAGCTCTCTTTTTCTTTCTCTCTCGTGCTATTTGTCTTTCTTTTGCTTTCTCTCTTTCTTTCTTCTCACTCTTTCATTTTATTTTTATTCCTCCTTTTCCTACCACTTTCTCTTTGTCGTGTCGCTCTTTCATTTTATTTCCATTTCTTCTTTTCCTACCACTTTCTTTTTATCTTCTCCCTTTTCAATGACTTTATTTTTCCTAGCCTTCTTCCCTTTCTCCTTCTCTTTCTTCTTCCCTCTTTGTCTTCTCAAACCTACTTTTTTCTCTTTCTCTTCTCCCCTTTTTTCCATCTTTCTTTTCTTTTTTATTTCTTCACTTTTGAGTCCTCTCACTCTGTCTTCTCTCATTAGTAATTTCGATCAAATTTTCTCCGTTTTTTCTTCCCTTTTTCCTCTTTATTTCAATCGATCAAATTGATTCTGATCTTTAGTCTGTCTCTTCTTTCACTTAACTCTCATATTTACTTTTATTTCAACATTTTTTCCGATTTTTGGCCTTTCCGCTTCTTTGATATTCATTTATATTTTTATCTTCTAAAATCGATTGCGTTTTAAACTTCTCTCTCAATTATTGTACTTTATTTTCACCTTTCGTCGGCATTTCTCTTTCAGTCTTATGTTGGGTCCGACTTCATTTCTTTTTACTTTTCATATCTTACCTTTTTTTTCATTCTCTTATTTTCTCTTATTGTATTTACATGCAATGTCACGTTCTTAGTACATATCATTTAAAGACCTTTGTATGTTTATGAGCATGTACTTCTAATGTTCTGATGAAAGTTTTTCTTATACTGCAGTTGAGAAAAACTGAAGATCTGAAGGGAATAATTTAGAAAGCATTCACGTAAAATGTCTGCTCACCGCCCCTGATTCCCAGGGGCATGCAATTAAAACAAGGCGCTCGCCACAAGCTCTTGCCTTGGTCTCTGTCTACAGACGTCTGCTCTTTTGCTCTTTAAACTACCAAAACTATCTAACCGTGATTCTAAAACCTGTGCACGTACTCAGTCCTATGTACATTTCGATTAGAGAGCTTTCAAATCAACTTTTCTAAAGCACTTTCTGCCTGCTGCTTTGAGCAGGTTTCACTCCACGAAGCAGGAATTCACTGCGTGTACCTAATCAGTATCTTTCACGCTTCCTAGAATATTCGCCAATGCTCTCAGTTTCTTCAAAGTGCCGTAAATCTGCACTGTGGAGTAGGTGTCGTTCTTTAAAGGATCGAAGCAGTATCTCAAATGCATGAAACCCGCCATACTCGCGTCTTGTAAGCGATTGGATCAGAGCATTTGATTGCCCTTCTCTCGAGTGATTTAAAAAATAGCACCGTTGACTAAGATAATTTAACCGTAGTATATCCTAATTTTCCTGCGTAATTCACGACTCTAAGAGTCGTCTTCAGAGTTTAGACTCTCTCAGTGTCGTCTTTAGAGTTTAGTTTCTATGTGTCGTCTTCAGAGTTTAGAGTGTCGTCTTCAGAATTTAGAGTGTCTCAGTGTCGTCATCAGAGTTTAGAGTGTCTCAGTGTCGTCATCAGAGTTTAGAGTGTCTCAGTGTCGTCTTCAGAGTTTAGAGTGTCGTCTTCGGAGTTTAGAGTGTCGTCTTCAGAGTTTAGAGTGTCGTCTTCAGAGTTTAGAGTGTCGTCTTCAGAGTTTAGAGTTGTCAAATAATACAAAAAAAAACTTTAACAATTTCACAAAACTCTTGCAATGTTGCGAAAATACAAAATTAAAGGCACACACTGACCAAGCGATGCTACCTGACTAACACAGCAAGAAAAACCAAATTGATGTAACATTGCAGAATGTATTGAAAGGTTACGAGGCACACATGGCTGGATTTTCCAACCCAGTCCACTCCCAGTCACAGCACCACAGCTCCTCCAAATTACACAGCTGTCTAGTAGAGGGTCTCAAATGCAGATATCAAGAAAATGCCTTTCACCACCGTGGATGCTTCACGCTCGAGGTCCACCATAGCCCTTTCCGCTTGGTCCACACTCCACCAGCCATCTCTCCCGCTGTCCACCAGGCTCTGGCCCCGTCCCGGGTTCAGACTCCGGGCAGGGCGCAGGGGGGGGGCGGGCAGCCGGCTAGCCGGCGGAGGGGCGGACGTAGGCGGGGGGAGATACGGGCGGCGACGGCGTGATGGTGGTGGTAGCGGCGGTGACGGTGGTGATGTCGACGTGACGTCATCGGTGTCGGCGCCGAGGTTAGCTGGTTGCAACCTGGCCGGGCGGCGGGAGAACCGCCCCACGCATCGAGGCGCGGGGAAACAATGATCAATTAATGTCTTAATTCAATTATTAATTGATTGATTGATTGTTGATTGATTTTTTTTAAGTGGGACGCGCGAACTATTGGAGTTGGCGCCCTCATGACACCCTGGTGTAGCATGAAACTCCCATGATTTAGCGGGAGTATCACAAAGAGTGCCCAGGTGGGCGGAAGTCGCAGGAACTTGTCCGCGCCGACCAAAATGTGCTAACAAGAGTGTCGTCTTCAGAGTTTAGAGTGTCGTCTTCAGAGTTTAGAGTGTCGTCTTCAGAGTTTAGAGTGTCGTCTTCAGAGTTTAGAGTGTCGTCTTCAGAGTTTAGAGTGTCGTCTTCAGAGTTTAGAGTGTCGTCTTCAGAGTTTAGAGTGTCGTCTTCAGAGTTTAGAGTGTCGTCTTCAGAGTTTAGAGTGTCGTCTTCAGAGTTTAGAATGTCGTCTTCAGAGTTTAGAGTGTCGTCTTCAGAGTTTAGAGTGTCGTCTTCAGAGTTTAGAGTGTCGTCTTCAGAGTTTAGAGTGTCGTCTTCAGAGTTTAGAGTGTCGTCTTCAGAGTTTAGAGTGTCGTCTTCAGAGTTTAGAGTGTCGTCTTCAGAGTTTAGAGTGTCGTCTTCAGAGTTTAGAGTGTCGTCTTCAGAGTTTAGAGTGTCTCAGTGTCGTCTTCAGAGTTTAGAGTGTCTCAGTGTCGTCTTCAGAGTTTAGAGTGTCTCAGTGTCGTCTTCAGAGTTTAGAGTGTCTCAGTGTCGTCTTCAGAGTTTAGAGTGTCTCAGTGTCGTCTTCAGAGTTTAGAGTGTCTCAGTGTCGTCTTCAGAGTTTAGAGTGTCTCAGTGTCGTCTTCAGAGTTTAGAGTGTCTCAGTGTCGTCTTCAGAGTTTAGAGTGTCTCAGTGTCGTCTTCAGAGTTTAGAGTGTCTCAGTGTCGTCTTCAGAGTTTAGAGTGTCTCAGTGTCGTCTTCAGAGTTTAGAGTGTCTCAGTGTCGTCTTCAGAGTTTAGAGTGTCTCAGTGTCGTCTTCAGAGTTTAGAGTGTCTCAGTGTCGTCTTCAGAGTTTAGAGTGTCTCAGTGGCGTCTTCAGAGTTTAGAGTGTCTCAGTGTCGTCTTCAGAGTTTAGAGTGTCTCAGTGTCGTCTTCAGAGTTTAGAGTGTCCTCAGTGTCCGTCTTCAGAGTTTAGAGTGTCTCAGTGTCGTCTTCAGAGTTTAGAGTGTCTCAGTGTCGTCTTCAGAGTTTAGAGTGTCTCAGTGTCGTCTTCAGAGTTTAGAGTGTCTCAGTGTCGTCTTCAGAGTTTAGAGTGTCTCAGTGTCGTCTTCAGAGTTTAGAGTGTCTCAGTGTCGTCTTCAGAGTTTAGAGTGTCTCAGTGTCGTCTTCAGAGTTTAGAGTGTCCTCAGTGTCGTCTTCAGAGTTTAGAGTGTCTCAGTGTCGTCTTCAGAGTTTAGAGTGTCTCAGTGGCGTCTTCAGAGTTTAGAGTGTCTCAGTGTCGTCTTCAGAGTTTAGAGTGTCTCAGTGTCGTCTTCAGAGTTTAGAGTGTCTCAGTGTCGTCTTCAGAGTTTAGAGTGTCTCAGTGTCGTCTTCAGAGTTTAGAGTGTCTCAGTGTCGTCTTCAGAGTTTAGAGTGTCTCAGTGTCGTCTTCAGAGTTTAGAGTGTCTCAGTGTCGTCTTCAGAGTTTAGAGTGTCTCAGTGTCGTCTTCAGAGTTTAGAGTGTCTCAGTGTCGTCTTCAGAGTTTAGAGTGTCTCAGTGTCGTCTTCAGAGTTTAGAGTGTCTCAGTGTCGTCTTCAGAGTTTAGAGTGTCTCAGTGTCGTCTTCAGAGTTTAGAGTGTCTCAGTGTCGTCTTCAGAGTTTAGAGTGTCTCAGTGTCGTCTTCAGAGTTTAGAGTGTCTCAGTGTCGTCTTCAGAGTTTAGAGTGTCTCCGTGTCGTCTTCAGAGTTTAGAGTGTCTCCGTGTCGTCTTCAGAGTTTAGAGTGTCTCCGTGTCGTCTTCAGAGTTTAGAGTGTCTCCGTGTCGTCTTCAGAGTTTAGAGTGTCTCCGTGTCGTCTTCAGAGTTTAGAGTGTCTCCGTGTCGTCTTCAGAGTTTAGAGTGTCTCCGTGTCGTCTTCAGAGTTTAGAGTGTCTCAGTGTCGTCTTCAGAGTTTAGAGTGTCTCAGTGTCGTCTTCAGAGTTTAGAGTGTCTCAGTGTCGTCTTCAGAGTTCAGAGTCTCTCAGCGTCGCTTATCAGTACAGTTCTCTTGTACTCTAAAGAGCCACGCTGACTCTCTGAAGATGCTAGCTCTCCTTATTTGTTCTAAAGAGCCACTTATTGGAGTCACGCAGAGATCCCGGGCTTCACAATCTGCTTTAAAGAGCCCACTTATGCTCTGTCTCTAAGATGTCCCTGACTCCCTACATCTAAAGAGAGGCGTGTTTGCTGTCACGGAAGTGTCGAAAGCTTGATTCATCTGTCCCAAAATGCTGCGGATCTGTTCTGCCTCGCAGATAACCTCTCTAATATTCTAAGAAGCCGTGCTTCTGCTGTCTCCCAGATGTCACTTTCTCCCCTTATCTGCTCTAAAGAGACTGTATTTACTGTCACGCAGACGTCGCTGATTCCCATCATCTGCTCTAAATAGCATACATCTACACCGTGCTACTGGTGTAGCCGAATCTGCTTTATAGAGCCACCTAAATCCTCTGTTTCTCAATATCGCTGGTCCCCTCATTTGTCCTAATGAGCAGCGTGCAGCGCGTCTGTATAGTTGGTGTCACATGCTACTCTTGTCTGTATTAAAGAGGCGCACATCAGCTCTGTGAGGTGTCGCAGCTTCTCACTTATTTTTGTAAAGAGCGTGCACCTTCTTCCTTGCTGGTGTCACGGACTCCATTCGTGATCTCTAAAGGCGCGCACATTTGCTCTGTATCGCCGGTGACACTGTTTCTCATTCATCTGCTCTGATTAGCCGTGCATCTTTTGTCTTCAATATGTCACTGGTCCCTTTGTTTCATCTGCTCTAAAGAGCGTCATCTTCTGTCTCGCTGATGTAGACTCCCCTCATCTGCTTTAAATGAGTCGCGCATGCAATCTGTCTTGGAGGTGACCTTGTCTTTCCTCGTCTGTGCTAAAGGACCGTGCATCTTCTCTCTTGAATGTCATGGGCCCGGCCCCTTTCACCTACTTTAAAGACCTATGCATATCCTCTATCGCACAGATGTTATTGATCACTTTCACGTGATTTAAGAAACTGTACTTCTTCTCTGTATCGAACAAGTCACTTTTTCTTTTTATCTGCTCTGACGAGCGTGCATCTGCTCCGACGAGCGTGCATCTGCTCTGACGAGCGTGCATCTGCTCCGGCGAGCGTGCATCTGCTCTAACGAGCGCTCACCTGCTGTAAACGAGCGTGCACCTGCTGTAACGAGCGTGCACCTACTGTAACGAACGTGCATCTGCTCAGACGAGCGCGCATCTGCTCAGACGAGCTTTCATCTGCTCAGACGAGCTTTCATCTGCTCTAACGAGCGCGCACCTGCTCTAACGAGCGTGTACCTGCTGTAACGAGCGTGCACCTGCTGTAACGAGCGTGCACATGCTGTAACGGGCGTGTACCTGCTGTAACGAGCGTGCACCTGCTGTAACGAGCGTGCACATGCTGTAACGGGCGTGTACCTGCTGTAACGAGCGTGCACCTGCTGTAACGAGCGTGCACCTGCTGTAACGGACGTGCACCTGCTGTAACGAGCGTGCATCTGCTCAGACGAGCGCGCATCTGCTCTAACGAGCGCGCATCTGCTCCTTGCCGCAGGTGTCGCTGACGCGAAACAAGATCCACTCGCTGGCGCCGCGGGCGCTGGCGCGCCTGCCGCAGCTGGAGCAGCTGAACCTGGACGAGAACCGGCTGGCGGAGCTGCGCCGCGACAGTCTGCAGCTGCCGCAGCTGCGACGCTTGTACATGGCGCGCAACAACCTGTCGCTGCTGCAGGAGCGCGCCCTGTCGCAGCTGCCGCGTCTGGAGGAGCTTGAACTCAACCACAACCAGATCAGCGTGGTCACGCGTGAGACTTTCGCTGGTGGGTCTCATCTTCTTTCTGTTTTTTGTCGTTTTTATCTTCAATACACGTATAGTAGTCTCAGAATAAATGTTACAAATATGTATGGTATGTAGACGAGTCTGAAGTGACCAGTTTTTGGATATGCACATACTGTGAAAAAAATTATATTACGAAGTTAGACATGTGACATTGACACCTAATTGGTAGACATTTCATTATGCACGTGTGTTTAGCAGGTCACGTTCTACGAGACCTAATAAACACGTAGTAGTAGTGATGATGTGATGGTGATGATAAGGAAGGGAAGGTGCTAGAGGAAATGGTGGTGAAGGGGCCGATGGTGAAGAGGATGAGGTGGTAGTGGGGGAGATGGTGAAGGGATGATAGAAGCGGTGAAGGGTGTGTGGAGATGGTGGAGAAGGGGATGGAGGTGGCGAAACCGGCAGGGGAAGAAGTGGTGGAGGTACTGAGGAACGTGGTGAGGGGTGTGGAAAAGGGGATGAACGGTGTGATGGTCGAGCAGGGGATGAAAAGACATAGAGGAGATGAGGTGGTAGTAGAGGAGGTCGAGTTGAAGGGGTGGTGTTGAAGGACGTTCGAGAAGTGATGAGAGAGAGGAATGAGTGGTGAAGGGGGAGGTTAAGATGATGAAGCGGATGGTGGAGGTGGTGGTGATCATGATGGACCTGAAGAAATCGTGAAGGGAGTGATTGGTGTGGCGAAGGGGTGAAAGGGGTTGGGGAAGGGGTGAATGGAGGGGTGGAATAGGTGGTAAATATAAGTGAAGTGGTAATAGAGTGGATGGTGGTGGGGATGATGGAGAGGTGAAGGTGATTAAGAGAATGGTGGAGATGATAGTGAAGTGGCTGAGGGGATGATGAAGAGAGTAGTTGACGAGGTGAAAGGGGTAGTTGAGGATGTGAATGAGTGAATGCGATGGAGGAATGGGTGGTAGAGGCCGTGAAGGAGTTGTGGAGGGAGTGAAGAGGGTGATGGGGAAGAAGAGAGAGGTGAAGGCCGTGATGAAGAGGATGGTGGAGGTGATGATGATACTGGAGGGGCTGGAAGGCCGGTGAATAGTGGTTGATGAGGTGAAGGGGGTGTTTGAGGAGCTGAATGGGATGGTGAAGGTGTGAATGAAATGGTGAAATGGGTGGTTGAGAAGGTGAAGGGTTGTCAAGGGAGTGAAGGGGTGGTGGATGGGGTGGTGAAGATAAAGGAGTGGTAGAATGGCTGTTAGGGGAAGTGATAGATGGTATGGTGGAGGATGTGTTGGAGGTGACAGTGTTAGAGGCGGAGGATGTGGTGATAGCGTTGTGTGAGCGTGCGATGACTTCGGTGTGGTGTGGAGGAAATAGTAGTGGTGGAGAAGGTGAAGGAAAAGTAGAGGTAGTGAATGGGTGTTTATGTCGAGGCGGCAGTAGTGAAGGAAAAGGTGGATGATGGCGTTGAGAGAGCGTGCGTCGGGTGTGCTGCGCAGGGCTGAAGGCGCTGAAGCGGCTTGACCTGGAGAAATGGTGAAGAGGATGCGGGAATGAATGATGAGTTAGTGAATGCATTGGTGAAGATAGTGAATGGAATGGAGGAGGTGGTAAAGACGTTGAAGAGGGTGGTGGTAGTGATGCTGATGGTAGAGGAGATTGTGAAGAGGATGGTAGAGGGAATGGTGGTGGAGAAGTAGAAGGGATAGTGGAGGTAGTGAATGGGTGTGTAGGTGGAGACAGCTGTAGTGAAGAAGAAGGTGGATGATGACGTTGTGAGAGCGTGCTGGGGGTGCGGTGCGCAGGGCTGAAGGCGCTGAAGCGGCTGGACCTGGAGATGAACCGGCTGACGGTGCTGGGCGAGCGCACCTTCGCGGAGCTGCCGTCGCTCGAGGAGCTCGTGCTGGACGAGAACGAGCTGCAGCTGGTCGACCCGCGCGCGCTCTGGGGGCTGGGCCGCCTGCGCAGGCTCTCGCTCGCAGGTAACCCTCTTCCTCTCTTTCTTTCTTTCTTTCTCTTTTTACCCTTCTTCCTCTCTTTATTTCTTTTTACCTTCCCTCTATTTCGTTATTTCTTTTTTACCTTTCTTCCTCTATTTCACTATTTCTTTCTTTCTTTTCTTACCTTTCTTCCTCTCTTTATTTCTTTTTACCTTCCTTCCTCTCTTTCATTATTTCTTATTTACCTTTCTGCCTCTATTTCACTATTTCTTTCTTTTCTTACCTTTCTTCCTCTCTTTATTTCTTTTTACCTTCCTTCCACTCTTTCATTATTTCTTATTTCCCTTTCTTCCTCTTTTTCCTTCTTTCTTTTTTACCTTTCTTGCTCTGTTTCTTTCTTTCTCTTTTTAACTTTCTTCCTCTGTTTCATTATTTCTTTGTCATCCATCTTCCTCTCTTTCTTTTACTTTTTACCTTGCTTCCTCTCTTTCATTATTTCTTTTTTATCTTTGTTCCTCTATTTCTTTTTACTTTCTTGCATACTACTTACAAAGTATAGAGGAAGTATTTGAACGTTGTGGCAAAATCAAACGCGATTTATTGACAGAAGAACTCATACTGTAAAATTTTGTTACCACGAAAGTGGATAAATCGTGTTCCTGTATGGAAATTATTTCCTCGATCACGTTGTGTATTCAGAATTCACGATTTGTGGGTCTTCGTTCACGAAAAATGTGTTTACGACAAAAGGTCTATCCCTCAGTGGCCAACGCTAGCACGTAAAGTGTATTTTTATTTTGGGGGATATTTTACCTTATGCCATAACAAAATCGTCAAAATTATTCGAAAAAGTCTCCAAATATTTTTTTTATTTTTTCCCTCAGATAGCGCAAAAAACGCTAAATCAATGCTGGAGGTCACATATCAGTTGAACTCTCCAAACGTTCGATAATTACAAAACCTACAAATAATACCAGAAAGTATGTGCTGCTGTAACTACACTGGTTCTTCTCTTCTTTTCCTCCTTTTTGTCGTTCGTTTCTTCCTCCCTCCTTTCTTTTTCTCCTTTTGACTTTTCGTTTTTCTTCTTTCCTGCCTTGTTACTTTCTCGCTTTACTTCGTAACTAATAATAGTAAGTATTGTAATGCTGCAAAAAAAACGGCGATTCTTCGACAAAAAAACAATCATCGGGCCCTAGTAACGACATTTCCATCCCTTTTTTTCTTCCTTTCCGTTTCCTGTGGTCCCCTACTGGCACTGTCGTCTGCGCGCGCTACCGCCCGACGTGCGACTTATAAATAATGCGAGAAAGTATATAGTGCTATACTAATTCTCATATTATTTCACTTCTTGTTTCCCTTCATTCCTTTTTTATCTCCTCGTTTATTCTTTTACTTCCGTTCCGCCTTCTTTTTTCTTTGTTGCATTTTTTTATCTCTCCTATTATTTCACTTCTTGTTTCCCTTCATTCCTTTTTTATCTCCTTGTTTTTTTCATTTACTTCCGTTCCTCCTCCTTTTTCTTTGTTGCATTTTTTCTCTCCTATTATTTCACTTCTTGTTTCCCTTCATTCCTTTTTTATCTTTTTGTTTTTTTCTTCTACTTTCGTTCCTCCTCCTTTTTTCTTTGTTGCATATTTTTATCTCTCCTATTATTTCACTTCTTGTTTCCCTTTATTCCTTTTTTTATCTCCTTGTTTTTTTTCTTCTACTTCCGTTCCTCCTCCTTTTTTCTTTGTTGCATTTTTTATCTCTTCTATTATTTCACTTCTTGTTTCCCTTCATTCCTTTTTATCTCCTTGTTTTTTCTTTTACTTCCGTTCCTCCTCCTTTTTTCTTTGTTGCATTTTTTCCGCCATTCCGTTTGCGTGCTTCCCACAATAGCACTGTGGTCTGCGCGCGTGCTTTCCGCAGGGAACCGCCTGCGCGCGCTGCCGCCCGACGTGCTGGTGCCGGCGCCCGCGCCTGCGCGCGCTCGACCTGCGCGACAACGCCCTGGCGTCGCTGCCCGCCGCCGCCGCGCGACCGCTGCTGCCCGCGCTGCGCGGCGCCGCCGCCGACGGGGACGGCGTCCAGCACGCCGCGCTGCACCTCGACGGTGAGCACACCTCTCTCTCTTTCTCTCTCTCTCTCTCTCTCTCTCGCTCTCTCTCGCTCTCTTTCTCGCTCTCTTTCTCGCTCTCTTTCTCTCTCTCTTTCTCTCTCTCTTTCTCTCTCTCTTTCTCTCTCTTTCTCTCTCTCTTTCTCTCTCTCTTTCTCTCTCTCTTTCTCTCTTTTTTTCTCTCTCTCTCTTTCTCTCTCTCTCTTTCCCTGTCATATCACGTTTGCGTTTCCATTGTGTTTCTTGTTGGTCGTTGGCTTGGTCTATGAGTACCAGCGTGCTTCGAGAACGTGTGGGAAACAAGTAGGTTATCGGGTGTTTCGTAACTCAAACCCTGATAACTACAGTTTTGTAACTCGAATCTAGGAAGTTCGGACTCCTATAATTCGTACTCCTATAATTCGATCTCGTATAATTTGAACCTCTATAATTCGAGCTCATATACTTCGATAATTCGAACTCCTATAATTCGAAACTCTTTAGCTCGAACTCGTATAATTCGAACATCTGCAATCCGAACTCATATAATGCGAACCCCAAATTCGAACTCTAATAATTCGAAGTCACATAATTCACATTTCCAAAACTCGCTTTGCCATATTTCGAACTTTCATAATTCGAATTACGATATCTCCAATTACCTCCACTCGAAAACGCATAACGCGGATTTGAACATCTCGACAACATCCTTCCATTCGAACCCCCATAATTTGAACTCCATAATTTGAATCTCCATGACTCGAACCCCCGTAACTCGAAGCCCCGTAACTCGACATACCATAATTCGAACCACCAAGACTAAAACTATTAGTCGAGTAACCATGACTCGAACTTTCAAACTAGAATCGGATAATTTACGAGTACATAATTCACATTCATAGATTGAACATACCGATAAAACCGAAACTATCCAACCCGAACGTACCCAAGTCGAACCTACACAGGTTGAACATACATAGGTCGAACCTACACATTTCGAATCTACACAACTGAGTTCACATGCCTATACATTTCGGACGTAAACAACTCGGACTTGATTAACTCGAACCATAAGTAGCTTAGACATACACAGCTCAGAACGATCCAATTCGGATCTACATAAATTAATTGCTCGAATTGACCGAAAACGTGGATTTTTTTCTACGATTCCTGCACGACACAACGACGGACTGTGACGGCAACCAGTATGCAGCACTACCCCAAACGGTAAGTACCTGCTCCATCTATTTAGATGTTTTATTTGTCTTTCACTTACCATGCACTTGTACAATCTAATAGGTGTTCCATCAGATTTATTCGGGAAAGTCTGCCCGATAACTGAAGTCACACGGTACTGGAATTCGCACGATAGCTGAAGTCGCAGTAGTTTAAAGTTCGATTACTCTAATCTTCGTTCATATTGAACATTTGAGGGCTTCACCTACCTTGAAAATGTAAAGGTATAAATATATAATTTCAAGTTTGTTGAATGCTATCTAGTGGATCTTCGTAAGAAAAAAGTTTCCAGCAGGGGCCAAGAGCGCAAAGTCAAAATATGCGATGTTCACCCTCGCTGAATACATGGGTGATTTCACCAACTGGTAAAGACGGGGTTGATTTCTCGTGAATCCACGTACTTCAAATATCCCTTCATTACATCCATAATCGTTCATCCCTCATTCTAGATGACATTCAAGACTTATTTTCTAGACAACTGTTGGTAATAATTAAACCTCTAATTACTATTGTAATTATAATTTGATGCATTTTTTGTAAGTGCAACTTAAGGCTACACCAAGTTTAAACTCCTTAAATCTCATCGTCGAAGTTCGTAAATTACGTCGAAGTTCGTAAAATATTCTGGGACAGAGCAGCCCAAGGAGTAGATATTGCAAGAATCGAAGCCAAAGGAAGGTAGACTTTGTTATCATACACAGCTAAACAGAAATTACAGGAGTTCAAGAGAGAGTACATCGAAGTATGCAAACAATGCTTTGGGGTTCCATGTAAGGCATTGTCAAAGAATACAAAAAAAAACTTTAACAATTTCACAAAACACTTGCAATGTTGCGAAACACAAACTTAAAGGCACACACTGACCAAGCGATGCTACCTAACACAGAAAGAAAAACCAAATGAATGTAACATTGAAAGGTTACGAGGCACACATGGCTGGGTTGTCGAACCACATCACTGTCACAGCACCACCGCTCCTACAAATTACACAGCTGTCTAGTAGCGGATCTCAAATGCAGAAAGCGTGAAAAATGCCCTTCACCGCCGTGGATACTTCATGCTCCCAGTCCACCATAGCTCCTTCCGCTTGGCCCACACTCCACCAGCTCTGTCGCCCGCTGTCCACCCGTGTTCTGGCGCTGCCCCGGGTTCAGACCCCGGGCAGGGCGCAGGGGGGCGGGCAGCCGGCTAGCTGGCGGCGGGGGGCGGACGCAGGCGGGGGGAGAGATACGGGCGGCGACGGCGCGATGGTGTTGGTGGCGGCGATGACGGTGGCGATGTAGTGACGTCACCGGTGTCGGCGGCGAGGGTAGCTGATTGCAACCTGGCCGGGCGGCGGAAGAACTGTCACATGCTTCAAGGCGCGGGGAAACAATGATTCAATTAATGTTTTCATTCCATTTCATTCATTCATTCATTCATTCATTCATTGATGATTGATTTTTTTTAAGTGGGACGCGCGAACTTTGGAGTTGGCCCCCCCATAACACACTGGTGTAGCATGGAACTCCCATAATTTAGCGGGATTACCGCAAGGAGTGCCCAGGTGGGCGGAAGTCGCAGGAACTTGTCCGCACCGACCGAAATGTGCCAACAGGCATAATTGTTTTTACCATCTGATTATGGCATGTTTGGCTTTTCATATCACCACGTACCCTATCTGAACATCAATACTTACGTAGTGATTCATCTCTTTACAATATTAACCTCTCATTACTACTCAGCCATTAGTGGAAGGCAAAGGTGAACCACTACGAAGATCACTTGTCAGGAACAAAGGATTCCTAAAGACGTAAGGTTTTCCGAATTCTACGCTTAGGAATGAATATAATACTGAGAATCTTGAGAGATACACGCTTCGTACGTAAAAAACTGTCATACTTTTCAAAATAGTGCGATCTTAACAGACCCAAAACTGCATTGCTCTCCGTGGAAAGAACTCGCAAAAACGGACTATTCTCCGTCACGATTTCTGGGTGCACGAAATTTATGAACGACGTGATCCTTGCAGAGGTGGTACAAATGTCGCTCATTTCAGAGAGATTACCTTCATAAGACCGCTGTAAATTTTTCATTTCCCTTCACCGCAGAAGAGAGGCAGGGAAAAAGAGGAGGAGCAAAGAAAATAGGAATAACAGGACATAATATACTTATTCGATAAAATGTCAAGGATTGGTATGTGTCGAAATTGATGTTTCTAATGTTAGTGCAAAGAACATTTTTTGTTAGTGTAAATAATATTACTAGGGTTAACATTGAACTAATTTTTAGAGGCGAGGAGGTATACTGGGCCTTAAAATTTCGGGCGAGCTATTGAATCTGGTAGAAGTGTATGTCTGGTAGAAGTGTTGTTTGTGAAACTATTTACGAGTTTCTGTTTTGCGAATCAGTCGTGATTCAAAATACAACAGAATAAGGGAAACTGATTGATTTTTATCTCCTGTCATTATCTACCAAATAAGACCTTTTTGAACGTTCTATTATACATTTGGAAGACTCTACCATTGCGTATTACTTGTAATTGGCAACTTAATTTTCAATCAACATATTAGAATTTTTGCTTTTGTAATTTAAAATGTGAATATTTCTCGCACGGGTCTAATTAGTAATACTAGTTTTTAGACGGCCACTAGTAAAAGAGATTCTTGCAGGACACGCATAGCGTGCTAAAAGTTTAATTTTTGGCACTAGTGCTAAAAGTGAGTCGATGTTCACGTCTCCAGATAAATCTGTGAATACAACAAAGAAAAGAAAATACTTTCATATGACCGTATCTCATACTGCTGACCTTCAATTAAAATAATAGGAGTAAGGCTGTCTGAAAATAGTTGATGACCCGCGTGGTTAAAGTGATTTTATCGTATCCCATTGCTTTTATAGACTATTTACTTACGTGTCCGAAGCGGGTGCATGCCTCTTTATTACATCCCTGTAATAAAGGAGCTATCAATTGTCACAATAAAAACAGCAAAACTGCTGCCGGAGAACTGAACAATATGATGCACACAAAAATGTATTGAAAAATTTTATTTTCCCATTGTCATTTGAAACATCGTGTCATGAACTTGACAAGATGAACAAAAAATGTGTCTGATACGTTCAATATTCGATTTATTTCAAAATAATTTTCACAAACTTTATAATACTTTTGCAGCATTATGTATTAATGGTTACGTATGGTGGAGGTTACGTATTGGTGGCTACGTATGGTGGAGGTTATTATTTGTATTGTAATAATCGCCCACCCACGCATGGTAGAGAGAAAGATTATTTACTAATTTAGTCCTGTTCTTCTAACTTCGAGAGATTTGGGAAGGAGCAGGTCTTGCAATCATGGATTGCCAAGAAACACATTATTCATTCTGGTAACATTATAATGACAATTTACGTTACACGGCCAGCGCGCGGCCCGCCTCGCAATAAAAAAAACAATTACAAAAAGCGCGTGTTGCTAACGCTAGAGTTCATCACACCCTCTGTGAGCTCGTCCTCAGGTAAGCGGACGATCCTTCGCCCTGGCTGCAAGGTTGGTGGCCGCACAAAGAGGGCGGCGCGGCGGCGGCGGCTGTGGCGGCGGCTACGGCAGCGCGGGGTACGCCGGCGGCAGTGATACCTCAGCCACGTTGACGCGGGCGGATGTGACCGCCGATAGTTTGTTTTGTGAATCTGCTAAGCTCGGGCACTGCTGGCGAGTGGCATCCACGCAACCATCCGTTACTATATAACTCCGCCAGACTTGAAGTGTGGAGAGCGTACCATTACTGCTTGCTCCAATACATAAGATGTTAAAATCGAGCGCAAGTCTAGCACTTCGCGATATGCGGCAGATGCCGCGCTCTCCTTCAAGAGCCGGAGAGGCCGTTTTGAAGTTAACTCGTCAGTAAAATTTCGGAATCTGTCTTTTGCCTACAGATACGCTCACCACCAAACTTCTGTCTCCCACCATCCCCCTGTGAGGTTATTCTATGATTCGTTGTTTCAAACGAAAGGTGTGGGAGTGAGGCCTTGCTTTGGCCAATAGAATTATCGGCGCATGCCCTGTTGGAAATAACATTTGGGGGTGTGATAATTCCAAGAATATGTTTCCCTTGAAGTATTTCTGGGAAGCGCAAATCTGCAACGTCCGGCCCCGGCTGCGCTAAGAGGCCTAATCCGTCGATGGGCGCTACCCTGTGGAACTTAGTGAAAGGTCTTAAGACGGTGACAAAGGAATCTCTAGTGGGCGCGGGTGCGGGCGCGGGCACTGGTGGCGGTAGCGGCAAAGTGCGGCTCTTCCACGGGCTCAATCACGTATACACGTTTTATATGATGGGAATCGATGTACTGTTACAGTATAAAATATTTAATAAGGAAAAATATATTTATGACGTTACTGAAAATGACTTATAAAAGGTGACTTTATAAAAAATCAATTATTTACTTTCAGTACATTGCCATAAACATTATCAGTAAAACTTGGGGTTCAAAAAGACCCCAGGTATAGTACATGTTGCATTTCTTACTCGCAAAAATAAAATGTTGCTTGAGACGTAAATGGTGATGATTACAATACAGAACTAGAAGACTCCAGGTATAGTACTTGATAAAAATAATCAGATATTGTACGAGGGCTTCGGCCTATTGACTCATGTTACATTTCTTACTTGGAAAAATAAAATGTCGCTTGAGGCCTAAATGATGATGGTCACAACACAAAAGTAGAAGACTCCAGCTATATTACTTGATATAAATAAGCAGACATGGTACGAGCGTTAACTTAGGCCAATCGGCTCATGTTACATTTCTTACTCGCGAAACTAAAATGTCGCTTGAGACCTAAATGGTGATGGTCACAGTACAGAGCGGAAGACACCCCTTGGCGACTCCACTTTGCGCTAGGACAACCTTAACGACGTCGCTGCTCGCACCGTGTCCAAAGGCCCGCCGTCACGGATCGTAAACGGGGCGGCGGGCGCATGTGCTGGAACAGGGCGACGTAGAAACGCTGTGCGGTCTGCGGAATGGACAACGGGAAGAGGGAAAACCAGTAATGGAATAATTGTTTGCTTGGCAGTGGAATATCACTTCAAAAGCTGGTCTTCCGCGGCCAGGGTCGGTAGCTTTAAAGCATTTTGCCCCGAAGAAGGTCACAGCGTGACTTCCTAATTGTTGGCATCTGTACTCAAGACGGATAAGCCTTTCGGACAGCCAAATACCTTGTTTGTTTAAGATTGGTCGTGAGACAATACTTAAGTTTTTTTGAATATCGTCTGTGTGTAATCTTCTGAATATCATGAAATATTTATTTGTTTATTGATTCATTCATTATTGCTTTACCAGCAACTAGAGTTATAAGCGACCACTCTCATTTTACTAACAAATGAGAAGTACTTTTTAGACTTCCACTAGCAAAAGAGTAATGAAGTTTAATTTTAGGACACTCAGAGCGTTCTAAGAGATCAATTTCACTACAGAGATGTTAAAGGTGAATACACAAAACATTGTGATTGGAACATAGAAAAAAATCTTTTGTTTGACATCATCAGTTTCAACTGACCTTAACGTGATTCAGTACACAATTAAATAATTTGTATTATTGTATTGGAATAAAATAAAAGTCGGAAAGGCTATTTAAAAGTAGTGTTTAACACGCGTGGTAATAATAATAAATTAATTTTGCTTTTAGAATTGCGCCAATCGGCATTTCGGCCTGGTGTGCCACCATTATTGCACAATAAAATGCCACTTTACCACTCGTCTCAAAAATTACTATTGTAAACAATAATAAAAAGGTGAATTATTGCTTGCAATAATGCATAATAGTATGTCACTATGAACTGTCAACAGAATAGTAGAACGTCAGTATGAAATGTCAACAGAAATCTGTGTTGACGCTGGGAGAGTTGGGTATTTTTTGTGTTTACCTCGATCAACATTAGAAACATCTACTCGTTCTGTAATATGTGTATGCATGTGATTTACTTGCTGTTAGAGTAATAATCACATCAAACACAAGCAACCCAAGTACTAATGAAAGACCTCTATAATGTTCGAAATATTCGCGTTAATTTCAATCCAAACTCATGTTTGAATAGAATAGATCCAATTGTATAATTTAAAGTGTTTTGCCTAACTCAAATTATTTTTTAAAAAAACAGTTGTATATACAAGTACTTGTACTTATTTAAGACTTTGTTTTTTTTATTAAAACATTTTTATCGAAATAGCAGTTCAACGGAATGGCAGTTTTATCAAAGTGGTAGTTTGGTATTTGACTTATCCCAAAACAGCAGTTATATCAAGTTGTAGTTTGGTATTTGATTAATTCCGAAATAGCAGTTTTATCAAAGTGCTAGTTCGGTATTTGGCTTACTCCGTCTGCGTATTTATATACAAGCGATACGTACTAAACAATCCCAAATAAGGTTTTTTTTTCTCGCTTTCTCTGTCACCGCAACGTGTTACATCGCGAGCAGTCCACACATTCTGGGGGTGCCTTCTCCACGGTCGGTGACCGCCCCGGAGAGGTCCCAGGGTCAGCGGGGTGGGGCGGAGGGGGCGAATGGGGGCGCACATAAATTACTCGGACCGACCGCCAACCCTTCTAGCACTCCCAGCCCCAGAATTCGCCTCCGCGGATAAATAAAATTAAAGAATACAAAAAATGCAAGATGGTTTCCTGTGAGTAAATTCTCGTGTTTTTTTGTCTTGCTTCCTCCCCACTCGCTCTCTGCCTCTCTCCATGTCTCTCGTTCTTTCTTTCTATCTCTCTGTTCCTCAGCCTTCTACATCTTTATCTCTACATTCTATACTAATACCACCATTCCGTAACCCTTATCCCATAAGTTTCTGTCCGTCTTCCCTCTTCTGTCTGTACCTCTCCCTCTCTTTCTTTCTTTCTCTCTCTCTGTTCCTCAGCCTTCTACATCGCTATCTCGACATTTTCTACTAATACTTCCACCCCATAACTCTCATCCCATATGTTTATCCATCTCTTTTGCCCTTCTTCCTTCTTCCAAATCTCTTTTGTCGCTCTTTCCGTCTGAGCCATCCTTCTGTTATCTTTCGTTCCCTATTTTTATCATTTCTCCGTCTTTTTTTCTACAGTACCAAGCATAATGTCATATCTCCACTTTTTTGGCAAATTGAGTTATTATTTATTCGTGGATTTGTCTTTAATACAACCAAATTCTTAAGTTTAATAGTCGTATAACGGATGAGAAGTATAAAAAAATATTTTGAAGAATGTGGTAACTACTCTTTCTAAGTATATTACTAAAGCCGTAAGACACAAATAGTGAGCATTTAAAGTGATACGTGTTGTTTATATTTACCATGTATTTACAAAAGAATAGCAGTGAATTGAACACTTCGATAAGTTATGGTTACCTAAGGAACATTAATAAACTTTAAACATTGATTTCTCATTTTAAGATCAGTCGCAGATACGACCTTTGAGTTGAGACGACTTCCATTAATTACGTATCGCTAAAGAGGAGAGAGGGGGGTCAAGACAGCTTTACACTGCATTACACAGAAACGCATACACTCATCCAGACAGAAACCAACACCTACACTCATGCAGACAACAGCACACACATACGTTCATATTGACAGAACCATATCCACAGAAAATCAAACTCCCAAGCACATATACATTGAAACCCACACACAAAATAGCATCACCAGACAACCCACAGGCAGCCCTCTATAGTAATGTCTCAATAATAAATTTTAAAGTAATATCGACTACATATATTTTTTACCAAATATTTACAAAACCGTAGCAATGAATTAAACACTTCGATAAGTTGATGAAACCTAACGACATGGTTAAACTTTTAACTGCGCTTTTGCATTTCAAGTTCACAATCAGTTGCAGATACTTTTGTGCATATATTTCGTCCGTAATTTACGTAACGTTAAAGAGATGAAAGGAGGTTGAGTCAGTGTTACGTTGCTTTACTATAAAACACAGGACACCCCTGCAGATAGAAACCTTCACTTGCACTTAAGCACACACACACATACACCCCTTTATATTTACAAAAACGTTTAAATGATTGATCACTAGTGATTCCGGGTGTGACAGCTGTTAAGTCATTAGTAGGTATAGTGCATGATTTTTGTTCGGGAAGTAGCGACGATTTCGCCCCTCTGGATGGCAAGATCCGGCCCCGACCTACCCTTGATTGATTAGTGATTCTGAACGCGTCAACTGCTAAAGTAACTAGTCCCGTACGTATAGTGCACGTTTTCTTAAAATCACGTGTACGTGGACGGTGAGATCCGGCATCGACCTAGACGTCGGCAAGCGGAGTTTTCCCCATCCAGGTATCTTCCACCAGCGGGACACCAGCCCAGCCGGGACAAGCTCTAAGCTCCCGACCGGTCTCCGGCATGTGTGGTAGTGCATTGTAACGGGTGAGGATAGGCCAAGGAATGGGAAGGAATCCCATTCCTTTCGTCGCGACGGAAGGGACCTTCCGACGCGTCGCCCGTTTGTTAGGGTATTACTCCGGCACTCGCCTGGTATCTTATATATTATTTCTCAAAGGGCTGTTTGGTCTTTTCAATAAATTGGGCGACATATGAAACCGATCTGTATAAAGAAGCAATGGATTGAAAAATCGTGTTTCTTTTCACCTGCACATGGGACATTCGTATTGAAAAAGGGCGTTAAAAATACCTAAATATTAAAAAAAGTAGTAATTCGGGATCTGTAATATCTGATTGCAGCGCGATCTATCGGAAGAAAATTACACTCGGACGGTGGCGGGAAATGCAATCTCAAGCATTTTTGTTTGTTTCAATTTAGTGTAGGTTGTGTAAGCACGTGAACGTGATTTTCTACATTGAATAGAAATCTTGAAATATGAGAGGTTAGTGATCTTAGTGAGGTTAGGTCGTTTATAATACTGGAATACAAAACAAGAATTTAAGCAGAAAACAGTTTGGTTATTTGACTAACCGTGCGATTTAATCGCACGGGTTCTCACTAGTTGATAAAACAACACACGGAAAACTACTGATCAGAGCAGCCGTCCGCTGTAATTCTCCTCCAGACAGCGATAGAGATCGGCCTAGCTATCTGGTTAGTGTCGAAAATCCTGCCAAAGTCGGGAACGAAACCCTAGACTTCCCGTTCAGAGGCACTGCAGTGACATCAATTGACGCCCTGAGCCACCTCCGGTGAGAAACATTTAAACAAAACCGAACTCCCACCCACAAACATACACACACAGAGGCATTCATTGAAACACACAGACAAGCGTCACCATGCAACCCCCCTCCCCCCCCCACTTTCCGAGCACCCGAGCCCTGCTCCACGGGTCATCACCCGGGTCGGGGCGACGCACGAGCCTCCCGAAGGGCAAAGGGCCTACAGGGGGGAGGGGGGAGGGAGGGCGACGAAGCCGTGCCGTAAATCAGCGCGCCCTTCGACCTCATCCCTTCCTCTCTCTCCCGCGCTCCCCCCTCCATCCTCACCGCCCTCTCTGCCCTCCCTCCCCCCTCCATCCTCGCGAAAAGTTAATCCTCCGCCGGCGACGTATAATCAAGGCCCTCTTATTTTATGGCGCCCTTCTCCGCCCTCGCCTCTGCTGCCGCCTGCAGGGCAAGGGCGAGCAAATGGCGCGCGACGCTCCGGGGCCCCGAGACGAAAGGGCCCCCGGAAGGGCGGGAGCGCATCGTATGCAAAAAAAGGGCTGGTAGTAATATTGATGGTGGTATTAATAGTACTAATTGTGATAACAGTAATGCGAATGTTATTCATTACGTTAATGGCAATTATTTCCTTCGACAAACAACGGGGACTAATCTGATGGGAGATACCTGGTTGGGGAAAACCCCACTAGCCGACGTCTAGGACGGTGTCGGATCTCACCGACCAGTTAGTTCATCGCCACCTTACGTGATTTTAAGAAAATATGTACTATATTTATGGGACTAATTACTTTAGCAGTTGACGCGTTCAGAATCTCTATTCAACTCATCAATCAACGGGGGCTACCCCATTGTACATTTTATCATTTGTATTGTTTTCATAATCGTGTACAAGTTTGGCATTCAATGATTTCGTAGTGAATTGTAAACTTTAAATGTATTATTGGAAAATGTTGTACGTATTAACTATTTTGTGCAAATTCTAATAACTCTAAAAATCTCAACTATTTATTGGTCTCATGTTACTTCTAAGGGAATGTGATAGGTTATCACAAGTGAAAATAAATGTGAATAGTATAATTCATATTAAAAAGACCAAGTAGACCAAATAGCCCGTAGGTGCTACTAGGTCTATTAACACATTACTAGTGCTTTAATATTTCGATATAATTAATGGTAGTGGAAGAGAAAGAGGAAATCCAGTCAGAGAAGGCCAATAAAAAATTGTGAATAACAAGTAAAATAGTGCCGTATACGCGAAAATAATTATTATATTTTTCATTAAAATTTTACTGTTGCGTAAAAGGTGACCGACTGGTCTTGGTAACAGTTATTCAGAGGCTATAGATTCTCCGAACACGTATGATTTAATATTGTCAAGTTACAAAACAGCTCTCAGTGTCATAGATAATAATCAAATGGATCACAATATTAATTAAAAATTGTAATTCTCGTAATAATAGTTGGTAATAAAGGTATTGTGAAAACTATTAATTATATTAATAGTAATTAATCTTCCACACCCGATGTGCTACGGCTAGGCCTTTCAATGAGTTATTTCAATATACATTTTACGTACTTCATTTGTGACTACAAAGTTGTTTCTTACATAATTACCTGGATTATATAATTGGGAAAACAGATTTCTGGCATATTGTCGTCTTGCGGCTTGCATTCGTATCTGGGTTAACTTTGTTAGTCGCGTTGGTGTCGAATGTCGATATTTACGGAATGCCTTTTCCTATGTTGGTGTGCACTCGTCTTCGAAGTATACGATAAATGTCTGTGGCGTCGGTCATTCTCCACTAGGAATGCTGCGTATTTCGAATACAAAGCTCAGAATTCAATTTCGCGGACGTGTCATTTTGTCGGAGGCCGATAGGTCGCAGGCATGTACTGGAACGCGAAAAGTGAAATGTCAGCCACAGCCAACCCTGAGCCCTTTAATAAGGTTGCCGTGTCTCCTCCTTTGACCTTTGACTTTGAAGCTCATGAATGTGGCTGCATACTTGCTAGAGCACGAAAATAACCGCAGTGTTTGGTTCTGTGGGGGAAAAGGCATTTCTCATATTCTTGGATTTCGTAATATCATTACAGAGTTAAGATCGCTGGTAAACTAAATTAATGAAAATACTCGTTTTGCCTTAAGGTGGCTCCACACATTCGGTATTCGCCGAACAGCGATCTACTGCTTGCCCGATCCCGACCAGCTGATGTCTTCGGTGAATGTTTGCTCCCTTGGATGTGTCCAAAAGACCGACACGCGGTGGGCAGGGCGAGCGCCGAATGGTCGTCACTCGGCAAATAGCAACTCATCCATACTACTCGCGGTTACTCGCCACTCGCCTAGTAACGAATTTGTAGAGCCGCCTTTACATTTTTTCTCTTCACAAACGGAATTTATTTGGTGGTATTCTGTGTTAAGCATTTCCCATTCATAAACGTAAGCGAAGAGCGGGTTTTGTAGGCCTTCATGGGCTTTCCTCTCCTGAGCAGGTGATCTCAGAGGAATGAAGGATTTCTTTCTCTGAGTGTCGTCTCATTATTGAGTAGGGCAAGGCAGAAGTCTGAGTGTGGCCTTCCTTCTAGCACACAAAACCAATCGCAGTGTTAAGTATTGTCGGGGAACAGGCATTTTTCATTGTGGATTTCATAATATCATTGCAGAGCTAAGATCGCAGAAAAACTGAACTAATCAAAATTCTCTTTTTCTCGCTTGCCTTCTCTTTACGACTAGGACGTATTATATGACCATGAACTTATATATAAATATATATATATATATATATATATATATATATATATATATTATAGAACTTATGATATTTTGTAATAAGCAATTTTCATTTCTTAGCGGAAAAAAGGAAGGACTCTTTGGTCTCTACGCCCTCCTCTTTTCTGGTCAGATGACCAAGGTGACAAAGGTGACCAAGGAACCCAATCGCGATTAGGTAATTTATTTACGTATTTAAATATTATTTTTACGAAAAACATGAAGGATAAGACCCCAAATCTATAGCTGATTTACCCTTTAAAAATATTGTATTTCATCAGAGCCAATATATTGTTAACAATCTCTGCAAAACCGCTTTTTTCATTCTATAATCAAAATTCAACTATTATGTGGCTTAGGGTAGTGATCATGGAATTATGAAAACGTGCAAAAAATTCACTTCTCTCCGTAGTACATCACACGCAGTGTTTAACTGTTTTTGACGTAAATAAAACAAAATAAATATAGTGTCTTCCCCTTCCATTCGATCGTAATAAAGATCACTATGCGGAATAATTGATGATGTAAGTTAAAGTATTTTGGAAGGAATGATGTTCAGATGCCAGGCATGATGGTATGAGAGATCATCGCAACAATCACATGATAAAAACATGCGAGAGTTCAGTTTTTACATACGATTTATCTCGCAATTGTACTCTATTAATATTTTAAATGGTTAATTCCGTTTTGAGAGTGCGATGCATTAGACTCATGAGGCAATGTACTAAGATTGGGAATTGATAAAACTTTTGTCTCCTGTCTGATAACATTTTCAAGCAGTAGATGTCGGAGGGGGAAGTTGAAAGTCACTGCCTTTTGACGCTCTCTTGTTGCAAACCAAATGCGGTTTCATTCAGAGATAGAGACAGAGGGAGAGAGAGAGAAAGAGAATCAGAGAGAGAGTTAGAATATGAGAGTGTATGTGTGTGCGAGAGAGTAGATAACCACCCTCTGGGAGGAATCTCTTTTGCGACGTCTTGTTCTTCAAGGACTTTGCACAGTGTCTCAAGTATTTGCTTTAGGAGACAAATTCTACATTTCCTTGATATAGTTAATTTGATTTGGTATGTTTTATAGAAGAAAGTTATGAATGAGACCATTTTTGGTTTGGAAGTCTCATTCTCTGTTCTAAAATGTTTATTTCGCAAGTTCAGGTTTTGTACTTGAATTGTCTGAATAATTATTACATTAAATATAATGAATTTGTTTGTGTCATGGGAGAGTTGGTTGTAGGCTTATTTCAATAATCTTTGAGAAGTACCTCTAATCTTTCTGATACATGATGAGCTTTTAACTCCTAATACAGCCCGATGTCTGCCTTCTTCTATGGAACATTTAATTTGATCCGCATAAAATATCTAGTAAATCTTTCCTTGTGTTTTCTTTTTGCTCGTTTAATTTTTAAATGATAGATCTACGTCTGTAAACAAACTTGATCTTTTGTACCATGCGCAATTAGTTATTTAATTATATTTCTGAATTATTTTGGAAGCTGGATTATATAAAATGAAGAATGAGGCAAAAATGCTAAAAATGCTTCGTATTCTCAGGATTTAAGGTGCGACTTTTTCGATTCAATAATATCCATTTCTGAAAATGTTTACGAACAATTTTTTTTTAAATTCTGGACCTCAAGAAAATGTGCGCAGATACCTCCTCCACCCGTACGTCATGTACACTTTTTGACCAAATAAATATCAAATATCAATTAAAAATCTAGGTCACGAAGTGTCTGGTTAAATACTTTTTAATGAACTGTTTTAGTTATAACGAGAATTTTAGTCAATCTAAAGAGGTAGATTTTCGCACGATTTCACCAATTTCTCCTTGCTGTAAATACGTGTAAATAAAAACCAATCATCACAAAGACATTGAAACGCATAAATTAACATTATTGTAAGATTTTACCAGCAAACTTTCGTCATAACTACAGGTTTTGTGTAATTTTAGTCGGTGCAATATCATTGCTTCACCTTATATGCGCTATATCACTTATGGGTTAAAGCAAAGTTACTAATATGTTAAAAATTGATGTCTTTCGATGGATTTCAAACTATACAGTTGAGTGTCAATAATCCGAGGTAAGTGGGGTACCTCTGATTACAAAAACCTCAAATTACACAGAAATAAATGGAAATACCTAATGCAATTTTCAACTACAATAAATAAAGAGTCAAATTGAATGTGCAGATACTATTAAAATTAGAGATAGCGCGAACGCATAAGCGAGAACCGATCACAACAATATTCAGACACAATGACATTGGCACAAACCACCGCATACGTGATCTGCGATGCTGGGTTGTCAACCCGTCAAGAATCGCTCTTCATTATTGTCTCTTGTTTGATAACTTCGTGCGCATAAGGGTGTTTTTCATCTCGGAGTGTACGTAATCTCGAATTATGGACCGGGAGAGACCGGGAACCAACCTGATGTCACTGCAGTCCCTCTGACCGGGAGGTCCTAGGTTCGAGTCCCGACGGCGGCAGGATTTTCGACACTTGCTTGTCAGCTAGGTCGAATTCAGTCGCTGTCTGGAGGAGAATTCTAGCGGCCGGCTGCTCTGATCGGTAGTTTTCCATGGTTTCTCCGATCAGCACCAGGCGAATGCCGGAGCGGTACCCTAACAAACGGGCCACGGACCGCGCGCGATCATTCCTTCCCCTACCTTGTCCTATCCTCTCCTCTTACACACACACTTACACTAGCATGCACTACACTACCACACATGCCGGGAGACCGATCGGGTGCTTACAGCTTGTCCCGACTGGGGCGGTGCCCCGCTGGTGGGAGATACCTGGTTGAGGGGAAACCCCGCTAGTCGCCAGTAGGTCGGCGCCAGATCTCGCCATCCAGCGGGGAAAAGATCATCGCCTCCTCCCGAGGAAAAACACGCACTACACTGACGGGAATAATAACCAAAGTAGCTGACGCGCCCGGAAACACGAATCAATCAATCAATCGAATTATCGAGTCTCAAAACACTCTACTATACCAGTTTTCAGAGAGCCTGCGTTGTTCCATGAACGCCCTCAGTTAGGTGCACCACCGGGAGATACACGTTATTATATTCACAATAGTGTCCTCACGGTGTTGATGGGTACAGTAATGGAGGTACTGGGAATGTTCTTGCTTGCGCCCTATGTTTAGAGAACTGAATCTTTTTCTCCAACAAACAGTAGGTACTCACGACCGCGCGTTGCGAGTTGATGCAACTTGTGGTTGTGAATCGGTCCGACTGTTATGGTAATAGCTTAAGAAACTTCGACTAGTATGAGACATAAAATACAAATATTAGCACGGCGTCTCCGATGGATATTATCAGTTATAAAGTTTTATTTGTGTTTGCGAGTTTATAATCAAATTAATACCAAACACATTACAGTTGCCCGATGCGATCATTTTCGAGTATAGAAAGTTAAAGAAAAAGTGTGAATTAAAAAAATCTTTAATTTTTTATTTCATTACAAATTTAGCTTTATTATCGTCAGTTTGATAAATTGAGTTGTGACGATACATCTAAATGCCATAGAGTATAGTACTTCATAGCATTTTATCATGTACTCATTGGCGCATTGAAACAAAATACACGCGTTTTTCTGGACTTTTTTCTTTCAGAATATCCTTCAGAGAATCAGTTAAGAATTTTGCATATCAATTTGTCTCGTCAAGAGGAATCTACAGTATCGGCAGTGTATAAGCGATTCTGACGGTTCGACGCGCCGTTGCCACACATTAATACGTAGATGGTGCCACCTACATGACAGATAAATGAAATCTCAAAACATTACCTCCAACCGACAGGCGACCACACGTCTTGTTATAATGTTCATAACCTTCGTCACCTGATTGCCTTCCCAACTTCCTGTGAGTCAGATGAGCGGCAACGCTAAACCCTGACTGTGAGAAAGTAAACAAATCCTTGGAAGCTGAATGCTTCAGATCAGGTCACACACCCAATTTACGCAATTCGACTGCTTTTTATTTCTCGGTTAATTTTTCTTACTGAACAAGTAAATTCACTTCTTTTGTAAATAATAAACAATTTACATGTTTCTGGAGTGTTTCTATGCTTCTGCAATGCAAATTGTTGCCCAGAAAGCATTTTTTCAAAGCAACGTTTGAGAGCTTTTTGCGACTCAGCCATCCAGAATATACAAGTAGTTTATTAGACTAAATATGCTTAAAATTGTCTTAAGAGCATATTTTCCAATATTCGACATTTCCTCTTCGGACATTCTGTATAAGGATTCGGGTGCTTGCTATTTTTTTTTTACTTGCGGCACATCTTTAAATACACAAGTCATTTGCTGCCAGAAATATCTCTGTTACACCCGATCGAATCAACTATATGCTGCGCGTTTGTGATAATTTGTGATAACTATATTGCTATTGCTCCCTATTTTCCAAACAAAAATACAATATATACTTACATTATTGTAACATATGCTTTTACAACTAGGACCTACAAGCCGTACTGCCTGTTTCGGTACAAAAGTCGGAATCCTCAATTTTTAACTCAGAAAATACTAGAATTATCAAAATGTTAAAAATTTTGTTGAAGTGTATTCATCACCTTGAAGAACATACTAAAATTCGTTGTTGTCTCAGATCTGCGTCATGATTTTTGCTGCGAGAGGGGTGTAAGTACAATTTCATCTTATGGTTAAGGAAAAACGCTATCAAGAATCCAAGAACCACTTACAATAACTACGCTGTAATACGAGTAAGAAAATTGTTAAACAGTGAACGGCCGAAGATCAAGATCAACACAGACTAAGCGGTTTAGCATTTGTGTAATATGTCTCAGGAATATTTAATGAAAAGATGGCTAGATAGCGTAGGTTGCGCGATTTTGTCAAATGAGTCGTGCTTTGTTCCTGATGAAACATCAGTCGCGTGTAAACATGAACCTCGTATTCTTTCTCTCCCTAACAAGATCTGTTTATCTCTTCATTTTAATAAAAAATGTGTTTTAAAATAAATACAATGTTTCATCGTTTTGAAGAGTTATTTATAACAAAGAGAATGTCAGTTTCTACTGAAACTTTTCGCATTGTGCAACGTTAAGGAGAACAAAGGGTACACCCGTGTAGTATCCTAGGCGATTCAATGGACGCATGTTTATCGAAGGGTTTTTTTTTTTCATTGCCCCTCCCCCGCAGTGGAATTTGTTCCTTTCCATTGTACGACCTCGCTCTTTGAAAACGATTTTTAGAAAGTTCGTGTTGAATTTAGGTCATACTACCAATTTCCTGGGCGAATACTTTCTAGATTCCTAAAAGAAATATTCTACCCCTCCTAAATCACAAAATATATTATTAACTTCCTCCCTCATTCAACTCAGATTTCATAAAATTCCATAAAATAAATTAATACAAATTTTTTAGTTTGTTATATTTTATTTCTAAACGTAATTGTGAATAACCTCTACTTCTAGTTCTCTGTGAGATCCAAATCTTGAATCATGTCAATTTGAAATCTTGAAATTCCTGAAAGATACTTATTTCGAACAGGCAGAAATATATACTGTGAGTGAGTAAAAGTGAATTCAACTACTGTGTAAAATGTAACCACCATCGATACCACAAAAAGGAGTGTTTAAATTGTTACGAAATATTTAGACACTAGCCTTGATAAGTTTGGTAGACTAATAGAACGGAAGTGCGGAAAATAAATAGTTTATAATAATATGTTGGTAGATGCACCATGATCATTACTTTTTGCTTGTCACTACGAGCAGATTGGTTTCTAATATATTCCGCCAGAGAACAGTAGAGGTGTGGCAGAACTGATATCTAACAGATCCCCAGACGCCAGCAACAGGGCGTAAGAAAAATATTTTTCATCTAATAGCAATGTACTGTAAAATAAAATTATAGTGTTTTAATAAAATGTGAACCAATTATATTGAAAAAGTAGAGTATGCATTTAGTTTATAATGTTAACCTTCTTTGCATGAGTACATGTTTTGAAAACCTGCGACATTAGGAGCGAGTTTCAGATTTGTACGAATGCAATATAGCAACATTATAAAAGAGTTGCATACGCTATTTTTTTTGTATGACAGCTTTATAATCTTACAAGAGAATCACACTTAATTGTGCGAAACAACTTAATGTGACGTCTCGGGTACTTGACATCCGTGCAAGAAAATGGTGGCCGGCTGTTCTGTTTACCTCTACCTCTCCCCGATTCTCTCGCTGCGATTGGCTGAATGTGTGATGACGCAATCATTCGTGTCATAAAATCCTAAACGTCATCATTTGTGCCGTAAAACGCCCGATTACGAACGATTTCTTGCAATAGAAAAGGTCGTTTATAATGCTGAAATACAAACAATAAGTGTCTTAAACATTGAATTTTTTATATAACAATTTATTCCTAAACGTAATGGTGAATAATCCCTACTTCTGGTTCTCTGTGAGATCCAAATTTTGACTTATGTCAGTTAAATCTTGAAATTCCTGAAAGATACTTATTTCGAACAGGCAGAAATATATACTGTGAGTGTGTAAAAGTGAATTCAATTACATTTAACCTACATCGATACCACAAAAGGAATGTTTGAATAGTTACGAAATATTTAGACACTCAGCAGTGTCCTTTATAAGCTTCGTAATGACTAATACAACGCAAGTGCGAAAAATAGTTTAAATAATATGTTGGTAGGTACACCATGATCATTATTTTTGGACTGTCACTATGATTGAAATTTTTATAAAATTGAGTTTTTTCCTCTTTCACATCCCGGGTATTTTGCTAGTAAACTTAAAAAATAAAATTCGTGTGGTACAAATCGACTGTTTGGCCGGCGAGCGAAATCACGGCCCACTGTGATCTCAGCGCCCCCTCTGGGTGTCGCCGTGATTCCCGGCAACGGCCTCCCTCAACCACCAGGCCATGCAGTCCCTCACGCGGGACAGGTCGCTTCGTCTTCTGTCAGCCGGGCAGGCGGCGGGTCTTTGAATCACCCGCTCACTCACACACACACACACACACACACACACACACGCAGACACGCATCTCGTTCGTGCCGCCTCGGCGCGTGAAACTTTTTCCGTCGGCGACGTTTGCACGGTGACTTACCTGGATCGAAATTTCTTCACAATCAGCTTCATACCGCGAAACGAAAGTTAGGTTGAACAATAATATTTTGCGAAATTGCGGTGAATTCCCAATAATTTGAAGAGTTTGGAAAATGTTTGAGGTACCAGCATTATTAGGTTGTTTTAGAGCAAATAACGGTTTCAGTTGTTTGTAAACAGAGGTGACATCCGAACATATCATTCAATGCTATTCGTAAAATCCCAATAATACATATAGAAGGGAAAACGTTTGTCACTTTCCTCATCAAATAATAAATTAATTTATTTTGTGACAAAGGGATTCATTCATTCACAAGGACATTCGTTCATTCATTCACATACAGGGACATTCATTCATTCACAAGCATGAAAATGTTTGGTACTTATGCAACTGGTAGTTCAGTGTCATGCTGTAGAGGAAAAATGCCTTCACAACCTTGTAGGTTATGCAATTCTAGCATTGATCTGCTCATGTATAGAAGAAAATATGTGAGTCCTTTTTCCCACCTATAAATAAATAAATAAATAAATAAATAAATTTTTAGACATCCACTACTAAAATCATCTTTAGGGCATGCACATTGTGCTAAAAGTGAGACTGTGCTCACATGTTCAGAGAAAACTGGTACTTCAACTAAAAAACAAAATACTTTTTTCTGATTAGCTACAATTGGCCATAATGCAATACGGCACCTAACTAAGTGATTTGTATACGTCATTTAAAATAAAAGGTCAGTCAGAAAGGATATCTAAAAAACAATGTATGACACATGTGGTAATAGTGATTTTATTTTCATTGTAGGATTGCACAAATCGGTGTATCAGCTTCGTGTCACAACATTTCATACTCGCAAAATAAAATGTCACTTTTGCAACTCGTAGATTGTCGACGACATCTTCTACTTTCAAATAGTAAAAAAAGAAACAAAAAACAAGCAAACAATGATTCCAGTCACTTTGTAGATAGTATGTATATTAGACTTTTTGACCTCCATTTGCGAGGTCCTCTGCAGTATTCCACATAGACAGGTAAAAAAACAATAGATTAATAGACAATAACAAATTACAGGTATAATTTATAAACAAATATTGATAGAGATTGTTTGCTAAAGCGCTGGAAGGCGACTCAAAGGGTGTTAGACTCTTGGGTTCAACAATTTATCCCTATTATATCCAGTGATCCCAGTGTTTCTCACGGCTGATAATGTTCACCTCTGTTTACAACATTCTGAAACCTTTTCAAATATATTATTACGAGCTCTAGAAATGAACTCTAATACTTAACATAATCTCACAATTCAACAGGTAACCCGCCTCTTTCTCATCAATGTAGATTTAGCAAATTCAATCTAAATCAATATTTGTTATAAATTAGGCCTATAATTTGTTATTGTCTGTTAATGTATTGTTTTTAACCTGCCTTTGTAGAATATGGAAGAGGACCTCGCAAATGAGGTCGAAACGTCTAAACATTCTATTTACAAACTGACTAAACTCATCATTTTTTTTGTTTTTGTGTTTACTACTTGGTTGTTTGATTTATCCAGTGTTCCTTGAATTATACGTTTTCTACTTTTTTATCTCACTGGTACTCCGGAACGTAAAGACTCCTTAGGAGGAAAACACCAAATCCTGGAACCTCAGCTGCACAACTTCCACTGGCGTCGTTCACTACCCTGTCATGGAAGTTAGCTGCTGTTCGCTACCCCTGTTATCGAACTTGGCTGCATTTTAATATAAGCGATATTAATTATTCCACCCCCTAGTATTAATTTTCCTTACAGCGTTTGATTTGACGCGTCGGTTTTTCCATCGTTTATCCGTGATGGTGCACGTGAGTTACAACAGCCAGGGGATCTGAGCGAGATGCGTTGTTTTGGATGATCTATGAAAGGAGGGGGCGGCGTCAGTAGTGGCAGGGAAAACAGGGGCAAGGTATGGAGGGGAGGGAGGGAGGGAGGGAGGGGGTAACTCGAGAGAAGGGGAAAGTTGAGTTTAGCTCAGAGTCAGCTTATTTCTGCTGATTCTGCTGCAACTTTCACCGGGAAATTATATAATAATAATAATAATAATAATAATAATAATAATAATAATAAAAATGCCTTTATTAATGGCGAGGCTCAGGCCATAGGGCCTGCTCTTCCGCCTAACCTCTCAATCTACATTAAAACAGAGTAGTCATATTTTAAGAGGGGGAGGGCCAGATGTACATTTACGTCTGGGAGAGCAAAACTAGACAAGATCTGGGGTTTGAGACACGACGGTGGAGATTTTTTGACACTACACAGCTAAGTCGAATTCAGTTACCGTCTGGAGGAGAATTCTATCGACCGGCTGCTGTGATCGATAGTTTTCCATGGTTTGTTTCATAGTATCCTAACTAACGGGCCACGGACCGCGCGCGAACTTTTCTTCTTCCGTATTCCATCCTCACACCTTTCTTAAACACACACTCTTACAGGCACCACACCACCACACCTCGCGAGACCAGTCGGCAGCTGAGAGTTTGTCCCGGCTGGAGCGGAGCCCTGGTGGTGGGAGATTCCTGGTTCGGGAAAACTCTCGCAATGTATAGATCGGCTCCAGGTCTCGTTATCCAACGGGAGGAATATCGCCTGTGCCAGAATAAAACATTCTATCAACTAATGGTGCTGACCACTGCAATTTACGTGCCTATAAACATCAATCAACCTTCTATAAGTGAGCCCACGTGATTTTCGCAGCTGCTCCGTCAGAGTCCATCTTCGCTACCGCGTCGGATAGACCCGTTGGTAATGGTTGATTAGTGATTCTGGGCGCAACAACCTCTGAAGTCATTAGGCCCCTAAGGGTAGTTCCTGCTACTACTGCGGAACGTCGCGGTAGTGAGATGGTGAGCTCCGGCGTCGACCTATATGTCGGCGAGGTTTTCCCCCAAACAGGTATTACCCACTACCGGCGCACCGCCTCATCCGGGACAAGTTTTAAGCTCCGAACCGATCTCCCAGCATGTGTGGTAGGTGTAGTGCATGTTAGTGTGTGTGTGTGTGTGTGTGTGTGTGTGTGTGTAAGGGGTGAGAATAGGACAAGGAAGAGGAAGGAAAGATCTCGCGCGGTTCGTAGCCCGTTTGTTAGGGTACTGCTCCGGCATTCGCCTGGTGTTGATCGGAGAAACTATGGAAAACTGCCTAACAGAGCAGCCAGCCTCTAGAATTTTCCTTCAGACAGCGGCTGACATCGACCTAGCTATGTAACTAATGTCGAAAAATTCTGCCACCGTCGGACCCTAAGACCTCCCGGTCAGAGGCAGGGCAGTAACCTGTTGCTCGCACTAGACATATAGAGGAGTTAAAAAGGGACCACTTTGTCAGGTGGGGAAACAAATTAATGTCATTCAGGGTCTGATGAATTAGTGTCATGAATGACTTGCATGACATTGCAAGAGACAGTGATGGATTGCAAATGAGCTAACTGTAAATGAACACAGCAACAAAATGAGTGCAATAGACATAACCTGCAATTTTATTGCCGGAAATGGCCAAGGAGGAGCTACCAAAATGGTCCCTTTTTATGGTAATCTCTCTGTATCTCGTGTTGACGTGCCGTGGCGGCGTCTCGAGCGGTATCTCGCCTTAGGGCCACTTTGACGCTTTGACAGTTCGGGAAACAAATGAATATCATACAGGGGGATCAAATTTCATGGGATAGTGATGGATTGCAAATGAGCTACCTGTAAGGTAACACAGCAACAAAATGAGTGCATGGACATAAACTGCAATTTTGTTGCCAGAAATGGCCAAGGAGGAGCTACCGATACACTGTTGTTAGGGGTGATGTAATGGAAGTTCTCCATACAGGAAAGCTGAAAAACGGGCTATTGTTGTCAGATTCGTACTCGGTTACCACTTACTACAATGATGTACTATAATCACGAGTAGTGAATGAAATTTGACGAATTATTAATAAAGAAATAAAATAGTTTGAATGATAATAAACGTCGCTTACTACCTCTCTCATTTGGTAGAAAACACAGGTAGATTTAAATGCCATACATGTTCAGTTACTTTCTCGTCATATTCAAATAAACATTTTCATTTAACAGAGTTCCTGTTCAGAAACTTGCAATGGCTAATTATACAGTTACGTTTTTGCATACTACATACGTAGTATGTAGTTTAGTTTTTTTTTAAATTTTATTCTTGCCCTCAAGAAAATGTGATCAGATAATTCTCTTTCCCCACACGTCATATAAAGTTTTTACTGTTTTTTGGCAAATAAATAAATAAATAATTAAATAAAAAGTAGTATAGAGAAAGTTACGCAATGTTGCCGCAAAAAATGGCGATGTTTAGGCTGAAAAATTAGCATTAAAGATCGCTGTTTCCGAAAAATTGTTGTTCACATATGTAGAAATATACTTCATCTAATATGTTGTGTGGACAGAATCCACGTTTTCTGGGACCTTGTTTTATCTTAGACTACATAACTGTAGTCCGTGCGATCACTTTTGTTTCTACTATTGAGTTTTAAGTGGTAGACACAGTGTACGAATGTCCGTCCACGAACAGTATGAAAGTTCCACGCCCCCCTCTTATCCCTCAAGGGCTCTTTGCGTCAAAAGCACAACCATAAGAGCTTCAATACACCCCCGCCACCCCCCACCCCCACTTCTTTCGGGCCTCAGCGGGTTCCTCTGCCCCTTCCCCCTCCCCATGCAGTCGCCGGGCTGCTCTGCGGCCCCTCTCAGACATCTCCAGGGGGGATTTGGGGGGCTGCACTCCCCAAATCCCCCCTGGGGCCCGCCCCCTTTGTTATTGCATAAGGCGAGGTAGATGGACCGTGCCGATACTCCGATGCGATATTTCGACGGATTCACCGAAGCACCCTCGGGGTTTTCTGTTAAGTCTATTTGGCGCGTAATCTACTTTTGGTCTGTTTTAGAAATAAGCGGGTAATTGCTATTATCGCTTTGTAGTCTAATTTACAATTAATGAAGTTGATAATGGACTGTTTACTCCATCCATGACAGTTATAAGTGTTAGAACCTTTGTAGATAGTGTACGAATTATATACGATGACGGTGATGATGATGATGATATATCTACTTGGCTGTCCGGGAGAGACCGCATTGTAGGCACAGATGACGTTTCTGCCGTCTTAATGTTGTCTTATTCAGGGAAAATTGCCAAATCTAGGCACACATTTGGAGAATGCGTTTTGCCCTGAGGAAGCCTTGAGTACTCAGCGGAGTGTGCCCCGCAAACACCAACATTCCTACCTTAACACAAAAAACAAAAGAATAGAACCCATGTGTGTGTGGTGAAATACGTATTTACAACATAAGAATCTAAAGACGTTACGATACAAGTATTGTGCATCTTTTATCCACACTGTAAGATTTCAAATGAACTATAATTTTCGTTTACATTTGAGGTTGACCTGCGAATGATTGTAGACTGATGTAGATAGTAAGGAAATGCATTATTGTTAATAATATTTACATTACTAAACTAGTTACCGTTATTAATAGTGAGCCTTGGGTTGTTACAACACTTGTGTCATAATAACACTTATGCCTACTCAGATGTCAGTTTTGTAAAGTTTGACTTTAGACTATCAATGTGGAGAATAATAATTTACATTACAAGACAATTTATAATCATTTTTTTCTCAAATAACCAAATCCTAACTCTTTAGTTTTTAAAGTATTTTTACCATTGTAGTTTTTTCACTACGATATTCACTTGTGATCAATTAAAAAAAATTCTGAAAATATATTAATTTGTTGTAGACTTATGTTGTTTAAAGTAAAAACTTGCACTTTTGCCAATTATTTATAAACAAGTAGAGATATTTTAAATAATTTTATCTCTAAAAGCATAAAGAAATCAAATGTACATAAGGAAACAAAATACATCAAAATTCTAGAATTTTTTTGCAGGTAGACAGCTAGCTTAATGATACATTAAGTTCAGTGGTAGCTGACGCGATTAGACGCAATTCTTTTGTTTTTTA
Source organism: Acheta domesticus (assembly GCA_031308135.1). Classification (NCBI taxonomy): domain Eukaryota; kingdom Metazoa; phylum Arthropoda; class Insecta; order Orthoptera; family Gryllidae; genus Acheta; species Acheta domesticus. Next base: position 78,993,723 of record JAHLJT010005437.1, on the reverse strand, counting down.
GTTGCTCGCTTGCAAAACAGCAAGCTTCGGGGGTACACGGCATCAAATCGCAAAGTGTATCAGATTGAAACGATAGCAGGCTCCAAACGGAACTACACGACAAATCGCAAAGGGAAACAGATTCAAAAGACAGAAAGCTTCAAATTGGACTACATGACATCAAATCGCAAAGCGTAGCAGATTGAAGAGACACCAAGCTGCGTACTGGAGTACATGGCATCAAATCGCAAAGTGTATTAGATTCAGAAGACACCGAACCGAACGACATGACAAATCGCAAAGTGTAACAGATTCAAAAGATAGCATGCTTCGTACTGGGATACACGGCATGAAGTCGCAAACTGTAACAGGTTCAAAAGATAGCAAGCTGCGTACTGGAGTACACGTCATCCAATCGCAAAGTGAATCAGATTCATAAGACAGCAAGCTTCGTACTGGGGTACGTGGCATCAAATCGTAAATTGTGTCAGATTCAAACCGTAGCAAGCGGTGCTACACGACAAATCGCAAAGTGTAACAGATTCAGAAGGTAGCAAGTTTCAAACAGGACAACACGACATCCAATCGCAAACTGTATCAGATTCAAACGACAGCAAGCTCCGAACCAAACTACACGACATATCTCAAAGCGAATCAGATTCAAAAGACAGCAAGTACCGCGCTGGAGAACGCACCAAATCGCAAAGCGTATCATTTTCAAAAAACAGCAAGTACCGCGGTGCAGAACGCGGCGCGGGGCGTGGGCTTAGCAGCGTCCCATTACAGCGCTATATCGCCTTCGCGCACGAGTGTCGCCCGCGGTGGCGACTCAACGAAGCCGCCTGTCCCACGGGATGCGAGAGGGGGGAGGGGGGAGGTGTAACTCCAGGGAGGGGGGCTCGGCGTCGAGGGGATGTAAATGCTGTTGTTGTGTTGCCTCCCCGGGGCGCCTCCGGGCTCCCGAAGGGGGGGGACGAGGGGGTGGGTTGCCAGTTAAAAGCCACCGCCCTGCGGCGGGCGCCTGAGCTGAGTGTAGCCCAAGGCGGAGGAGGAAGAGGGTGGCGGCGGTGTTGGTGGTGGAGGAGGGGGTGATGATGGAGTTGGCGGTGGCGATGGACGCGGTTGTGGTGGCGGAGGAGGTGGAGGCGGTGGCTGAGGTGGAGGTGGTGGTTGGGTGGCTATGGTGTTAAAGCAATGGGCGGTAGGGTTGGAGGTGGTGGAGGCGGGGGTGGTGGATGCGCGAGTAGTGGAGGTGGGAGTGGTGGAGGCGTGGGTGGTGGTGGTGGTGGTGGTGGAGGCGGGGGTGGTGGAGGTGGGGGAGGTGGGGCGGGGGTAGTGGATGCGCGAGTAGTGGAGGTGGGAGTGGTGGAGGTGGGAGTGGTGGAGGTGGGAGTGGTGGAGGTGGGAGTGGTGGAGGTGGGAGTGGTGGAGGTGGGAGTGGTGGAGGTGGGAGTGGTGGAGGTGTGGGTGGTTGAGACGGATGTGGTGGAGGTGAGAGTGGTGAAGGAGACGGTGGTGCAGACGGGAGTGGTGGATGCGGAGGTGGTGGAGGAGGGGGTGGACGCGGCGGGCTGGAGGCAGGGTTGGTGGAGGAGGGAGTAGAGTCGAGTGTGGAGGTGGAGTCGATGGAGGAGGGGACGATGCGGGGATGGTGGAGGCGGGGGAGGAGGTGGTGGTGGATGCGGGGATGGTGGAGACGGTGGTGGTGGGAGGAGTGGTGGCGGAGGCGGCGGTGGTGGAGGCGGGGGTGGTGGAGGAGGGGGTGGAGACGGGTGTAGAGGCGGCGGTGGAAGTGATGGAGGAGGGGTCGATGCGGGGATGGTGGAGGTAGTGGTGGGAGGAGGGGTGTGGGTAGTGGAGGCGGGGGTGGTGAGGGAGATGGTAGGAATGGCAGGAGCATTCGAGGAAATGGCGGCGGCGGCGGGGACGGAAGCGGACACGGTGGCGTCGGCATTGGCGGATGAGGTGGCGGTAAGGATGGATGAGGTAGCGGCGATAATGGATGTAATGGGGACGGTAGTGACCGTGTCGTGGAGCGGCGTTGGTGGAGAATATGGTGGCGATGACGGCAGGGTATTGGCACGAGAGCATGTGGCGTTGGCAATGAAGTGGTAGTTGTAAGGGAATTGTTTTGGGCAGCTACGATGGAGATGGCAATGTGGGTGTAGTGCCGGCTTTGGTGGATTGGTAGTGAATACAATTTGGTAAGAAGTATTGGAATCGTACGCTGCTTCAATATGACAAGTGTGTGGGATGTACGTATCCGCTGGCCACATTTAGTAGGATGTCATATTCTTATGTCTTCTAGGTAACGTATCTAGTAATGAGTCCGATGATGAAATTATCTAGCAAGGACGTCTCCAGCGGTCATCTCCAGCGGTGATAATGCTGTACGGGAAAAGACCCGTAATGCGTATTGTGTTTCCTCAAGTGTGTATTCGTGATGGCTTTGAATTTTCTGATAATGATTATCACATTTGGTGGTTCTCTTTTCAGCGATATTTGTAGTAGTGTCATTGCGGCCCGTTTGTTAAAAAATCTCTCGGACATTGGCCTGATATTAATAAAAAACCACGAATACTACCGATCGGAGCAGCCGACCGCTAGAACTCTCCTCCAGACAGTAGCTGAATTTAACCTAGCTGACAAAAGAATGTCGAAAATCCTGTCACCGTCGGGAGTGGAACCCTAGGACCTTCCGGTCAGAGGCACTGCAGTGAGATCTGTTGTTCCCTAGCCACCTCTCCCAGTTTGGACGCCGATGGCATAGGCCTCCTCGGATGGGGTCAACGAAAACCTGCCTGTCCAACAGACGCCGCTTTGTAGGCATAATTGCCAACGTTTCAACGGACGTACTGTGCCCTTCCTCAGGGCAAAATTCGAGAAAGGTCACAGCTTCTCGCTAGTATCGAAAACGCTGCGACCGTGGGGACTCGTACCCTCGCCTCCAGGTCAGGGGCACTGCGGCGATCCCTGAGGTACCTCAGTCAGCGTGCGGTGATTGTGGCAACGGCACGTCCACGGTACTCTAGGCAACGGCGGCGTTTGCAATAGCAAGGGAATGCAGGGGCGTGGGTGAGCCGGTGATGGCGGGGTGCATCTCCGCTTGATTGGGCTGTTAGCTCGAAGAGACGGCGCCTTTAATGAGAACACACGCTCCTCCGCGCAGCGGGAGAAAGACAGAGAACGCGAGTGGGAGGGAGAGAGAAAGAGATAGAGTGCAGAGGGAGGAAGACTCAGCAGCCCCGGGTAATAAGCGATGCCTCTTTGCTCCTTGGCTGCTCCTGACGTTTAACTGTAATGTTGCGCGCCTCACGACATGTTATTGCCGTACTGTTTTCCACCGTTGACGATTCTAAATACGTAATTATTTAGAACTAGTATACCCGGCAATGCTTTGTTGTTGCAATGTATTACACGCTGCAGGTCACGAGATTGTAAACTATGTTTTACGCTACGCTCTGCAAAAAGTTTAATAGATGAAAGGGTTCCTCGTCAGTATGGTTTTCGTTCTATCTCGCTTTGGACATGTTTGTCAAGTATTCTATTGTTAAAATGTTCTCCCTCAAGTTTGGACATACATTCTCTACGACACTGCAGTGGGGAAATTTGATTTCTTTGTCCGAATTAACCTTCAAGTAATAATTAGAGCCGATATTCCGCAATCGCAGGGGCAGAATATACAGCAAAGACGCGCTTAATGCTTCAGGGTGCGGGGGGTTGCTTTTTTTCAGGGGCGCTTGAATCAGCATAAAGGCATAAAATCATCAAAGCGCGTATATGCGACACACACCCACATACCCATTACACAATATCTATCTTCTTCGCGCAAGTGTAGGCAATAAGTTGACAAAGTTTTATCGCAATTGAAAGAATGGTACGGTAGCGCATAAACTACGAACAAACATTGATTTTTATATATTAGATGACTTAGCGGCTTTGTTAGTGTGTCGGTTACCATATCGGACTGTCGTACCGAAGATGAAATCAAATCTTGTCGAAGCCATGGCTTTTTAAGAGCGAAAAAATCCATCGTATGCCTTCCTTCGGAAGGGAAGTAAAGCTGATTGTCCCATGTTGTAGATTTGCTGCGTATAAACGATCATGAAGACCAAAAGAAGCCTCTAACCTAAATTCCCATCTACTTTCTCTTTCGAGTTTTGGCTTCTTTCTCTGCCAGAAAGGCGAAAGGAGTGTAGTGAAAGTTGCGCGGTAAGGTGGAAGAGCAGGCCTGACAGCCTTACCTACGCGACCTAAAATAAGGTGTAATTGAATTGAATGTAATGAAATGAAAATTACTCGGACTAATATACGTCTCGTACAAGAATATACGGAGAACTGAGCTCTTCATCGAATTTGGTAAAATAGACATGACAAAATTGAAAGAAAGTATACAACTAATCCGGCGGTGACATTTCAGATTATTTCTACACAGCATTGCGACTGCTCCATACCAAACCACTGTAACGAACACTCTTTTCAAAAATTCGTTTTACTTATTGTAGGAAATGACACAAAGACATTTTTGTGTATATTTGGTAGTTTAATGATTTTTTTCTAGCTTAAAACCAGTTTCTATTCACTTGAGGCAAAGAAAAATACTGAAATTTCTTTTCTCAAAATAATTGTATTTATTATTATTATATTAATATTTTTCACGTACTGTTTTTGGCGTTTTGCCGATTGTGTTGTTTTCATCCATTTTAGTAATACTAATGGCATGTCTTTTCTGTTTTTTTTTTTCATTTTGTACTTTTCTTTTTTTAAGACAAGTGGGGCAGATGTGGTCTTGATATTTATTGAATAATATATTATTCGGTTAACTGTAATGTTGATGGCCGTACGATCAGTTATCGCCGTTTATTTATACAACGATCATTCTGAATGCGTCGATTTATTCGCTAAAATATACTAACGTAACTGTAAAAGATCGACGTCAATGTTGGGGAAATAGAGAAAAAGAAATTATAGAGCAACTTCCATGAATAAAACTGCATTGAATATTTCACCTACATCTCTTTTGCAGCTATGCATGCCACTATATTGTTTGTTCTTTTCAATAATATTGTACTAATAAATATTCGCGCAGAATAAGGTTCTAACCTTGCGAGTTACAAAAAAGTTTTGTGGACTGCTTTTCAATTGTGAATTCCGTTTTATACTGAATATTAACAGTGAAAAGTAAAATTCATTCTGACATTTTAATTCTAAAATTCTCCTCCTTCCCGTCGGACGATTTCTGCTTACATATTTTTTTTTAAAAAAAGGGCATCAACTCTCAGATATTCCAGGAAAGGAAGTATCTACAATTCCCAGAAGCAGTATTTGCAGCAGGTTAGCGAAAGCCTCCAAAATCCGCCCCACGAGCAACAGGGTTGAAATCACATGTAGTGCACAGAAATGCTAACATTGACGTTACCACCTGGAAATATTTGGGTTTTCAGATCAACCCCTGTGGGGGTAATGTAATCGGATAGTGGGGGATTTTATGCGATACGTGCCTGCTAGTCACATCAAAACAGATTTTAGGTTTTTAAAAATCTGCATTAAACCATGGTGACACCCGAATCTAGTAATTCCCAATGAGAGAGGTTTTACTTGAAGTTTAATTGGGATTTATAGTGATTTGTAATGAATCGTGAGTTTTATTTACATTAGATAGAAAAACTTTCTGAGTAGAGCAGATGGCCGCTAAAATACTCCTCCTTACAGCAGCTGAATTCGACTTCTACTATTTAGTGTCGAAAATCCTGCCACCGTCGGGATCCGAACCTAGGGCCTCCCAGTCAGAGGCACTGCAGTGATAACAGTTGATGCTCTGAGACACCTTTGCCGGTCATATAATGAACAACGAATGTAGAAACATTTATATAAAACTATCGCTTTTGTTTTGTACTGGAAGTACTTAAAAAATACATTAAAAAATCTACATAATACATAAATGTGAGATCTTGCAAGTAGGTGTCTTCAAATGTTTGAGATCGTATTATCACGTTTGAAATCTTCAGTTTTTCTTGTCATCAGATGGAAGTACTGCACTTACACCATAAGAAGTAATAACATGTCATGAAAAGAATTGCTTTGATGATATAATTTGAAATAATTTAAGGTATTCTGCTGCGAGCTAGGCTTGCAAAACAGCCAAACCTCTACGATTGCGTTGTGTCCAGGTTTTTATTAAACTGTTTCATCTATGCTTTTAGAAGCATCAGACTTGTGTTACTTATATACATCAAACCAACATACATTTATGTTGAACATGAGGTATTTGCTCTTTCAGCTTAGAGAATGCCAAATAAAAATCCAAAAGCGGAAGTAAACATAATCTATTATTCCCATAAAATTGAATTAATCACAAGAAATGAATAGTACATCAACATTTTTTTTTTATTTCCTCTTGCAATAGACGTCATCTTAATCACCCTCACAGAACCCTTAGAAAGAAATTAATTTCAAGCCCTGTACCTCGAAACGCACACAACCTTTTGCGCTGGCTGGGACGTCTACCACGGCAAAGAAATTAATTAAACAGTGGAAATTAAGAGCAATAACGGAAGACGATGCAAGGGCGATGGGTGGGGAGAGAAACGAGAAGATTTCGCGACCCTTCTCAAGGTTTCTTGGAGGGCAGGGAAGGAAAAGGTCGATTGCGATCAGGAGAAGGGAGGATTGAAAAGGGCAGAAGTTCCTAACAACGAAAATATGTTTTTTTTCCTACGATCCTAAGAAAACACGAGTGTTTTGACGTACCACTACGCGTGCGTGAAGTTAGTGATTTCTTAAGATGTCGGTCTCTGTCCAACAAACCTTTTTTGCACGAAGATAATGAACAAAGATGCGTAAATTTAAAAGTTCAAGAAGATCCAACAAAAAGATTTTGGACAGTCAAATTTATTAAAACATAATAACAGTTTACATTAAAAACCTATATTATATATAAGTTTTTCAAAAATATCCAACAAAATGATTTTGGACAGTCAAATTTATTAAAACATAATAACAGTTTACATTAAAAACCTATATTATATATATAAATTTTTCAAAATTATCCAACAAAAAGATTTTGGACAGTCAAATTTATTAAAACATAATAACAGTTTATGTTAAACTGTTATGTTTTAATAAATTTGACTGTCCAAAATCTTTTTGTTGGATATTTTTGAACTTTTAAATGAAATCTAAGTGACAGCCTTACAAAAGAATTTAAAGATGCGTAATGTTAGTAATTTCTTAGATGTCGGTCTCTGTCCAACAAACCTTTTTTGCACGAAGATAATGAACAAAAATAGTACTACGTATACTAATGGCCTCGAGCAGCAAATACTCTGCTGAATAAAACGGCACAAAATGGCTTTCCGACAAACAGCTCTCGCAATGCTCAAGAAGAACAAATGAAATAATGTCGTGTAACATTACAATAAATTTAAACAATTAACAAAACCAGTGTTCACGAATACTGCGATCAGTTCTTTACATACCAAGAATTTAAAGAAGTTTTTCCGTAACGCAGCACGTCCACAGAAAATATTTGTGACAAGCGATCCATCGAATCATGATGTTTAATGGTTTCAGCTGTCTCGTAAGGAACGACGTAACTAGAATGATAATTCAGTCGACACTCGTAGTATGAGAATAGTAGACATCTATGTATGCATGTATTATGTATGTACGTATGTATGTATGTATGTATGTATGTACGTATGTATGTATGTATGTATGTATGTACGTATGTATGCATGTATGTACGTATGTATGTATGTATGTATGTACGTATGTATGTATGTATGTATGTATGTATGTATGTATGTACGTATGTATGCATGTATGTACGTATGTATGTATGTATGTATGTATGTATGTATGTACGTATGTATGTATGTATGTATGTACGTATGTATGTATGTTTTTGGCGCGATAGCCCCTGAACAGGCTCAGGCCAATAGGCGACGTCCCTGCCTCGCGGCCTTTGGTTAAGAGGGTACGTGTGGTTAGCACGTAGACATTTCCTCACCGTATTCCGGTCTTCTCAACCTGAGAAGTGAATTTTCTCATCGTCACACAGCAACATATACTGGGAGATTGCAACGTATACTGGAACAATATTCTTGCCTCGACCGGGAATCGAACTCGGGACTGCGTGGTGGAAAGCGAGCACGCTGACCGCAAGGCAAATAATAGTTGGAATAATACAATATACAGAGTGGCCCATTGAACTTGACAAATTAAAATAACTCGAAAACTATGCAATGTACAAACATATGAAAGCCAAAAAATAATTATCTCCGTCTCAGACCTAAAATCAAACTTCCCCTTTCATCCCTTCAGGTTCAGGCGGGAGCCAACTTTCAAATCTTTAATGGGAATCCCCACTTTTTTATTTCAAATTCGGGTTTTGCACTAAAAAATTCATAAGTTAGGTCTAAAATATTTTTTGATCCAAAGAGACAATCCAGACATGTTTTAGACAAAAAGTTATCTCGAATGGGAAAAACTGCCTGACCTAAAACCAAATCCACAACCCCCGCCCCCTAGGGGCCGGGGAAGGCAACATTGAAATCTTGAATAGAAGCCCCCATTTTTGCATTAAATAATTAGCGATGAAAGGGAAGGAGGAAGCAAGATGAAAAAGATTTAAACAAAGATGTACCAGAAGGTGAAGAAGACAAAAGACGTGGAAGAAGGCTAAGAAGGTAAATGGGAAAGTTTTGAAGACGGAGAAGAAGACGAAGGCACAGAAGAAGATGAATAATAAAAACGTAAGTCAAAACCTGGATGCTGTTATCTGTCCTTGAAACCCTCTCACCACCCAGCGAACCGCTGTCTGCCGCTGCCAAAGCACTGCAACAAAATATTTTCGCCTTGCATAAACAGTAGGTGCCGTTAAAGGGCAGGCCCCCTTTCCACTGCTACCCATCCCCGCCACGTATGGCCCCTTCTCTCCCCACCCCACCGGCTCCTCCCGACCCCCACCCCACCCCAGACCGCCCCACCCCTCCCCGTCACGCCCGGCCCGGTCTCGCTTGAAAGACAGGAAAAGGAAAAACATTGGAGACGTAGATGAAGAACTTGAAGAAGACGAGAGATGTAGAAGGTGTTGAAGACGGAGGAGACAATCGCATAGAAGAAGATGGATAATAAAAATGTAGATCAAAACCTGGCAGCGGTTATCGGTCCTCGAAACCCACCGGACCGCCTGTCTCCTGCTTCCAAAGCACTGCAACAAAATATTTTCGCCTCACAGCAGGTGTCGTTAAAGGGCAGGCCCCTTTCCTCTACTACCCATCCCTACCACGCCTGGCCCCTTCTCTCCTCACCCCATCCTACCCCGTCCCACCCCGCCCCTGCCGCCCCCCGCCCCACCCCAGCCCGCCCCTACCCTCCCCGTCACGCCCGGCCCGGTCTCGCTTGAAAGACAGGAAAAGGTAAAAATTGGAGACGAAGATGAAGAACTTGAAGAACACGAGAGATGTAGAAGGTGTTGAAGACGGAGGAGACAATCGCATAGAAGAAGATGGATAATAAAAATGTAGATCAAAACCTGGCAGCGGTTATCGGTCCTCGAAACCCACCGGACCGCCTGTCTCCTGCTTCCAAAGCACTGCAACAAAATATTTTCGCCCTCCATAAACAGCAGGCGCCCTTCAAGGGCACGCCCCTCCCGGCCACGCTTGGCACGGCAGCCAGCCGCCCGTGAAGGGCCAAGGGCGCGCCAGCCCTATCGCCCTGCCGCCGCCGCCACCGCCGCCCGCCGAAAGGGCGCGCGGGAGGGACAGAGGGCGCCCCGCGGCGATGGCCTTCCGCGTGGCCGCCCTTCCGAGGGCGCGGGGCACGAGGGCGATCGCTCGCCGAAGAAAGACGCCACGCTGGCTGAGCAGCTTTGCCCTTCGGCTGCGGGCGCCACAGTCGCGGCCCTTCGGTGCGCGATGCCCACTGCACTTCGGGAGTTTCCTCAATAACAAAGGGGTTTGAAATGCGCTAGGAAAGTGATACATTTACAACAGTGTTCTCAAGGTCGATGCCACGAGTGGGAGTTCGTGGCACGAGTGCCACGACGAAATCGCGCCTCCACGCAGTTCATTGCCCCGCCACCAGAGACAACCCCCTCCCTATTGTAAAACGGCGGGGTTACTACTACTCGTAATAGGTCCCTTTCCCGACGCTAGTTGCGCAGAGTAGCTCGTGGCATGCTGCGGCGCCACGACGCGCGCCACTACCACCAGTAGAAGACCTTGTCACCACTGCAATAGATACTTAAATTCTCATATCTATTATATGGGTTTAAATGTCACTAATTTGTGTTAGGCGGAAGAGCAGGCCTTATGGCCTGAGCCTCGCCAGAAATAAAGACATTTTATTATTATTATTATTATTATTATTATTATTATTATTATTAATTTCTTTGTCCCATATCTACATTCTATTCGATTTTATCTTATCTTCTTTCTGCATGAAATTTTCCGTCACCAGCCATTAAAATAATTGTAATTCTTTGTTTAACTTTCTCATCCTACATATTTTTAATGTACGTATTACGCATCTCATTTCCCCTTGTTTTTATTTCATTTTGTCTAAATAATTTTTCTTGTAATTCTCAAAACATCTGATTAATGTCTGTTTTTATTAGATTTTTTGTTTCTTCTCAGTTACCATTTCCTCTAACATTTACCCATCCCCTTTAACTTGCCGATGGTTCTTTTAGTTTACCAGCTCTCTGCCCCAACGCTTATTCTCATTTTCCGGGTCTCCTTCGCAACTGCGATTCCTCCAGCCTCGCCCCCCCCTCTGGCAGTCGCCCTTCGCCGCGAGACTTGCCGATAAATGGTCGGGATAAGGAGCTCGCCTCTACTCACGGAGGGGACAGGACCCCCGGTGAGGTCGAGGACTGCGCCCTAGTCCTCAACGACGGGGGAGAACCGCTGCAATGAGTTTATCGGCACCGCCTCCCTCAGTTCTCCAAAGGAAGCCCCCCCCATCCAGCAATCTCGTAACTCGTCTTTAGTCAAGGAGGCCCTGCGATTCAGACGAAGCGTGGAAATATTTTTCAAGGCTTTGGGACGAGTCGGAATTCGTAGAGCGTAGTTACGGGCGTCTGCAGTTTTTTTTTATATGGCACAGGGGTAGGCAGAATACGTAATTTTTCTTTTATAGGGCCAAATCCTACATGCAGTAATCGAGTAACTTGTTTTCTGTTGTCGGTCAGTTCTTTTCATCTTCCGGTCCAGTTCTCTGAGCAAATGAGATGTTCCCCGATGCAATGCGTCTCTATCTGCAGGCAGGGAACCGATCATTTTTCGCATTCTAAAAAACACATTTTTAAGAAGGATCGACCGAGTTGAGCTCAGAGCCAGTATATCCGTTATCTCTCCAGTGGCATTCTCGTTCCGACCGCTGAGCCGAGCACATCGTTATCAGTAGTCGCCTTCGTTCGCACCGGAGAGGCCGAACCAGTCTAGGCCCGGTCTTTCATGTGCAAAGTGTTGTTCTGTCCTGTGTTGACTGTGTAAACTAGTATTCTCATACTATTTTGTGTTTTTTTTTACTTGTGACTAGTTTCAATGTGTAGAAAGGTGTCATAAGTTTTGAAGTTAAAATAACTACAGACTCTACTTCATGCGCTGGCGTAGGCCGGTGCATATCGGAATCTCTCAACATATTGAATTCTGATTCACAAAATGAGTTGATGTCGACCAACCTTCTGCAATCATCACTTGGTCATCAGCAAATATATCAGCAAAACATGGAGTCACAAAACATGGATCCCCATGCAAATGGCCAACACCACGTCTCAGCAGGTGCAGAATTCTATCTACAAAGTGGAACGTCCTCCAACGGAAATTTTCCCTCAGATCCAACTGTAAGTGACGGTACATCAACTGCTCAGGCAAGTACATTCACGAATGTTCTTTCACCCATAGTTCAGTCGTTCAAGAGACCGCGTAGTAACAGTGACCCAAATGAGCCGTCGAAGAAAATTAGTCAAGATCAAAGTGTAGAATATTCAATCCCCACTAGTAATAGTTTCAGCGCCTTACAAAATCTCCAAGACTCTGAGGAAATCAATCCGATCCCCCCAGTGTTTGTGTATAACATTGATAACCTCACAGAAATTCACGATCTCTTAAAAAACACCCTAAAAAGTGAATTTTCTACCGAGTTAAAATTTGGCAAGGTTAAAATTCAAACGGAAAACAGCGAAGACTACAGACTGTTAGTGAACATGCTAAATACTAATAACAAATCATTTCACACTTACGCTGACCCGTTATCAAAAAAGTTATCTATTGTAATAAAAGATGTTCACCAATCCTTTACTGAAGATCAAATTCTCGCAGAACTTGTATCGAAAAACTTTCAAGTTGTGAAAGTCAATAGACTACATAACAAAGAAGGTCAGCCAATTCCTGTCGTTTCAGTGATAATTGTGAAAGAAAATAGGTGGCAAGATATTTTTAAATTAAATAGACTGTGTCATGCTGTTGTTCGTGTTGAACAGCGAAAACGTCTCCCAGGGCCAGTTCAATGCTCAAGATGCCAAGACTATAATCATACCAAAAACTATTGCAATAGAAAAATTCATTGTGCTATTTGTACGGGCAATCATTTCACCAAAGATTGTAAGGAACCGAGCAACTTTGTACCAGTATGTAGTAATTGCAAAGTGAAAGGTCACAGGGCAAATGTGAGATCGAATGTTTGTTCATATTATGACAAAATTGCAAAATCTAAATCAAACAAAAACGGTAAGGGAACTAAAAATCCACCTTCAACCAATAATAATATCAATAACAATAACAATAATAACAATAATTTTACTTATCAAGCTAGAGAGTTTCCTGGCCTGCCTTTCACTAATAACATTCCTAATTTTAATTTCTCAACTCGCTCACAAAACCCCCTCCCGCCTCAACCAATGTTAATGATGCTTCTTCAAATAGTTCAACTAACAATGCAAACGGAAATTTTAACTTAAGTGAGTTCCTGACTAGCCATATTGTCAATTTCTTTGGTCGTTTAATTCAATCGTTCCTCCCTACTTTAATTGATAATATAAAAACCTCAATTCTTAGCTCAATTTTCCAAAATCACGTTTAAAACACCGTGCTTCAATAATCTAACATTTTTAAACTGGAACTGTCGAGGTGTTCTAAATAAACGATCTGAATTGAAACATTTTCTGGTTTCACATGATATTGACATAGCATGTTTAACCGAAACTCACCTTATTTCTTCCAAATCTTTCACAGTTCAAGGATACAAATGTTATAGACGTGATAGACCAGGGGACGTACCAGCAGGTGGAGTATTAATTTTAGTGAAATCCGGTATTCCGCACTGGACATCATCTCTCCCAATAACACCAGGGTTAGAAACAATAGCAGTAACTATCAACCTTCAGAACGGTAATAATGTAATGATAATTTCAGCTTATAAGCCGCCTAATAAACAATTGACTGCAACACGTCTTCAAGACATTTTCAAACTAAAGGCTCCCATTATCTTATTTGGTGATTTAAACACAAAACACACTTCTTGGGGATGTAGAATAAATCAACCAGCCGGAACTTTTCTTTTAAATCTCGCAAAGCACTCAAATTTCAAAATCATTGCGCCCGTTGATCCGACATACTTTCCTTTTAATGCGAATTACCTTCCAGATATTCTAGATATTGTATTAACAAATTTAAACTTTGCTCTCCACTCATATTCTATCTGCGAACTAGATTCAGATCATAACCCAGTGATTACAACTTCCAAATTAATCACTTCTTTGCCTAATTCTCCACCGCATTTATCTACTCACAAAATAAATTGGCACACATTTCAAAATCGGTTATCATCGCTCCTTCCTCCGTTCTCGAATCTGAAAACCCCTGCAGAAATTGACCAAGGCACACTTTTGTTTACTAATGCCATCACAAATTCAATTGACTATTCATCTCATTCACTAACTGCTACTCGCAGAGGGCTCACCAAATATCCGCTACCTGAGCAATTACGTAATTTAATATCACAAAAGAACAAAATCAGACGTTTATGGGCAAAACATCGCCTACCTCATTTGAAATCTGCATTAAACCATCTAACGAAATTGGTTCGAAACGCTCTTACGATGTACCAAATGGAAAGCTACAAAAAATATGTTTCAAATCTTAATCCGCAAGATTCATCTCTTTGGAAAGCAACACGTCGATTGTTAGGTCAGTCAACCAATATTCCGCCATTAAAAAGTAACAACAAAATTGCACAGTCGATTTCTGAAAAAGCTGAGCTATTAGCAGATTATTTCGAAACTACTTTCACCCAGCATGCTGTAAACGATAGAGGACACTGCACAATAACACATTTTGTGCAGTCACCAAATTTAGATGTACCAAATCGAATTTCTTTTATATCACCTAACGAAATATTTGAACTAATAAAAAAGCTACCAAATAAAAAGTCACCAGGCCATGACAGAATCACTGCAAATATCTTAAAGAATCTGCCCAGACATGGTCTTGCGTATCTAAACAATATATTTAACTCGGCATTGCGACTAGGATATTATCCTAATTCTTGGAAACACTCTCTAATAATTCCTATTCCAAAGCCTCAAAAAAACTTAAATCTTTCTTCAAATTATCGACCAATTAGTTTAATTCCAATTTTGTCAAAAATATTCGAAAAACTTGTATTAAAAAGATTAAAAAAATTCATTCTTGATACTAACGTGCTTCCTTCTTTCCAATTTGGCTTCAGAGAAAGCCACTCAACAACTCATCAGTTATTAAGATTAACAGAACAAATTCATTTTTCATTTCAATCGGGTTTTCACTTACTTGCAGTTTTCTTAGACGTTGCCCAGGCGTTTGATCGAGTGTGGCATGATGGATTAAAATTCAAATTAAGGAAAATTGGAATACCATTATATCTTTACAACATCTTATCAAGTTTCCTACTGAATCGCACTTTCTCTGTACGTCTTAACTCTTTCATTTCTTCACCTCGGGCTGTTCTTGCTGGTCTTCCACAAGGATCCCCGTTATCTCCTTTCTTATTTAACTTGTACGTCGCAGATATTCCTACTAGTAATACAGTTAATATAGCTCTTTTTGCAGATGATACTTTACTCTTTTATGCAAACCGAAATCTAAACACAGCATGTCGTATAATTCAATGTCACCTAAAAAACATAGAAAATTGGTCTAAACTGTGGAAAATTAAAATCAACCCAAACAAATCAATTGCCAAAGTATTTACTCTGAGGTATCCTGTCTTTCCTCGCCCTTTGACTTTGGATTCTTCTATCATTCCTTGGTCTCCTCTGAACTCATCTATTCGTTATCTCGGCGTTCTGATGGACACAAGACTAAATTGGCACAGTCACATCTCGTCCAAAGTAATTGAAGCCAATAGAAGGTTAGCTATTTTACGTCCAATTCTTAACCGTAACTCTTCGCTAAAAATTCATTCCACTTTAACCATTTACAAATCTATTCTTCGGCCAATATTAACCTACGCATGTCCTGTTTGGATTTCAGCTGCCCCAACCACATTAAACAAGTTACAAATCTTCCAAAACAAAATTTTAAGAATTACAGTAAATGCCCCATGGTTTGTCAGCAATAAGACCCTCCACAACGATCTTGCAATAGAACCAATTACTTCATTTATTACAAAGCTGGCACATAATTTTTTCAATAATTTAAATCATGTACAAGGAGCAGTCACGTACGAAATAGGAACCGATCAGCCCCCACTTTCCCGCCTAAGAAACAGACTCCCATTCCATATTTTCCTTCAATACCTCTCTGATATTAGATAAGGTAGGAACATTTCTAGCAATTACCTGTCCCTCCCATCGTATTTTCTTTTTAATCCTGTCATTGCTCTAACATAATTCCCTCGCAATAACCTTGGTTGAAGGTACAACAAATGAAATCACTATTAGGGAGGTAACAAAGAGTTACCCCCTTCACAATTTTCTGATGCAAAGTTGCTCGGCCAATCAACTGAAGAGCCTCACGGCTGAACGTTGTACTGTCTTTAAATGTAAAATAAAATTTAAAAAAAAAATCTCTCCAGTGACCCTAACCAAGAGGATTCGAGCCCCAACGTTGGCAAAGTTTCGACACCAGCTTCATACCGAGGTTGAATTCAGTCTCTGCCTGGAGGAGAAATTTAGCCGCTGGCTGATGTGAAATGTTTTCCATGTTTTTTCCGAACCAGACCAGGAGAGTACCCTAACAAACGGACCACGGACCGCATACAATCTTTCCTTCCTCTTCATTGTCATATCATTCACGGCTTCATTGTCATATCATTCATATTTAGCGGCGGCGATGGTGTAGCGGTTAGCGTAACGGACTGTTACGCCCAAGATGGCAGGTTCAAGCCGCCCGTCGATCGAAGCCGTGGATTTTTAGGGGCGAAAAAATGCTTCGTACGCCTTCCTTCGGAGGGGAAGTGAAGCCGGCTGTCCCATGTTAGTAGATTTGCTTGCATGTAAAAGATCCTCAAGCCTAAATGAAGCCTCTGAGCTAAATTCAAATCGCCGTTTCGTCGCCTCAGTAATACCTTCTTTCCGCTCTATCCGGGTAAAGGAGTGTAGCGAAATTGGCGTGGTCAGACGGAAGAGCAGGCCTCATGGCCTGAGTCTCGCCACGTAAAACATGGCAATTCAATTCAATTCAATTCAATTCTCATGCATTACACTACCACACGTATCCGAAGAGTTCGCTGGTCTGGAGCTTGACCTTGTCGTAGGTGAGGCGGTGCCCCGCTGGGATATGCCTGGGAGTAGCTGGATAGCGCATCAGATTGTTATACTCAAATTCGCGGGTTCGAACCCGATCGAAGCCGTGGATTTTTAAGAGTGAAAAATCCTTCTTACGCCTTCCTTCGGAAGGGAAGTGAAGCTGGCTGTCCCATGTAGAAGAAACAGATCTTCAAACCCAGTCTCTTAACTAAATTATAAACACTTCTTTCGTCACCCGAATGGTACCTTTCTTCGCTTCTGGGTGGAGAAAGGAGCGTAACAAAATTTGCGTGATGAGGTTGAGGAGCAATTCTGATGACTAGAGCTCTGATGAATCGAAGCCGTGGATTTTTAAGAATGAAAAATCCTTCGCACGCCATCCTTCGGAGGGGAAGTAAAGCCGGCTGTCCCATGTAGATTTCCTACAAGAAAAAGATCCTCAAACCCAGTCTCTTAACTAAATTATAAACACCTCTTTCGTCACCCGAATGGTACCTTTCTTCGCTTCTGGGTGGAGAAAGGAGCGTAACAAAATTTGCGTGATGAGGTTGAGGAGCAATTCTGATGACTAGAGCTCTGATGAATCGAAGCCGTGGATTTTTAAGAATGAAAAATCCTTCGCACGCCATCCTTCGGAGGGGAAGTAAAGCCGGCTGTCCCATGTAGATTTCCTACAAGAAAAATATCCTCAAACCCAGTCTCTTAACTAAATTATAATCATCTCTTTTGTTACCCGAATGGTACCTTTCTTCGCTTCTGGGGGGAGAAAGGAGCGTAACAAAATTTGCGTGATGAGGTTGAGGAGCAATTCTGATGACCAGAGCTCCACCACGTAATATAAGGCAGAATTGAAATGAATTGAATGAGGTCGTAAGCACCTACGTCCTGGTGTGAGTGTGGTATTAAAGTAAGTGCCAAATATTGCAAAAGAAGCGTAGAGTAATTTGCGTGTCCACACGGAAGAGCAAGTCTGATTGCTAGAGTCTCGTCACGTAAAAATAAGGCAGAATTGAATTGAACTGAATGAAGACGTAAAGCTCCTGTATGGTCGAGGTGTGAGTAGGATATTAAAATGTCAAAATTGCAGAAAATGAAAAATCTATTTTTTGATTTCAAAAAGTTATTAAATACGTTAATTGTAAATATTGAACCTTATTAATATATTTGCAGCTATCTTTTATGAAAATGAAGTAAATTTTGTGTACGATGTTTGTATTATTTCTTCACAATTTTTTTTTCACTTCTCATTTAAAATGGCTTAAGTTCATGTGAAATCCCCTCCATTTGGTTGGTTTGATGCTATAACATTCGGAGATAAATGTTTATAAATAAATATTCATATATTTCCTTCTAAAACGAGTTACACGTAGCGTGAAAGCAGATGAGTTCAGCGGACTTTTCTTACCCTTTTAAGGTGGCGCAGTACCTCACGCATTCTAGGGTTAATCGTTATCGCCTTCACTTCAAAGATATTTATTGGAAACAGCTCTGGTTTTCTCCTAAAATTTGCCTTTGTGCTTGTTTTGTTACTTTACGATTTCGGCTCTCCGCTATTGTAGAATTAATTAAAACCCAGTTCTTGCGTGTTGGTGACTTTTATTGTTTGTTGAGTTATTGCCAACGTTTCGGTCGCACTTTTTGACCTTCCCCAAAGCTAGATTGAATGAACGACAACACCGCATTACGTGAATAGAAAATAGGTTAATTTATTAGCATTAAGCGAGCATTAAAAAGTATTTGCAGGTGTGATCGTTTCCTAAGTATGTTATTACAATCATAACGTGCGAGCATAATTCTGTTCCTTAAAGAGTCTGGTGTGACAGTCATGGAGAGGGGGTAGTATACCTCCATGGCGGCCAACCCTGATCTAATGAAAATAATTAGAAAGTTATAAATGTAATAATATGCTTTCAAATTGTGTTGTTATGTATTTAAAAAAGTTATATTGCAGATTAGTCCCTTTAGTTCGGGCAATAAGAAGCATCGGGCCACGATTCACCCATTGTTGTAGTTTATCCATCCTTGATGTACCGTATCGTACACTGTGAAAATAAGTCGCAGAAAATACAATTTGATGTTGGGTATTGAATCATTTTGATTTCATTCCCTTAGTACGATAGCATTTCACATAGTTGTTTTCTGTTATCCTTTCTAGAATCTGTTTTTTGTGTGTTTTCTTTTATCCCTTTTGGGATGAGCCAAATATTTGTTTTTTCATGCACCATAGTCGCATGAGATCTTCCGTCACATAATCATATCCTACCGACTTTTCCAACGCTTGTTAAAACGATTTTTTATTGCATTCATGCACTCAAAAGTGTACGTTTTTGTGTATTTTACCATGCGTAGTGATATCGATATTTTTAGATGTAGTCTCGTAAAAAATATTTTTCATTCAGATCGTGAAATTTGAAGAACTTCTGTGAGTATCTCCTTTCGTACTGTGGATTACGGTAATGGAAGGATTAGACCATCAAAACTTTCAGTAGCCAATACAAGCGGTTTAGTATTATCTGAGAAAATAGGCTACTGGGTTTTGGTTTGAAAAAAAGTTGTCACAGGGGAAAACGTGTTATTTCCACGAATCAGATTTATTATTTATTCTGTTTGCGTGCACTTTGACCCGACAATGCAATAAAGCATTTGTATAAAATTGGCATATGAATTCTACGTGGATGTTTCTGTTTATTAATATCTCCCTTTTTAAAATCTGTTGTTTAATTAAAAATGAAATGCTATTGTTTTGAGCCAGACGTTTATTATTTTGCAATAGGGTTCGTATTGTCAAAGGACTTGTTCACGTATTAGTAAATAAATTATACGTCAAATTTTGTGTGATATCGTAATGAACAATGGGATTTCGAATGATTATATAATTACTCACATGAGTGTTCAGGGAATTTCGTTAGGCTTGTAAAATCATTCCCTTCATATTGATTGGGAATCGAAAAATTGAGCTGATATAATAGTTTGAAGTTTTAGTTCAGTTACTGTTTAAATACGTTACAAAAAGTTAAAATTATAAACAGACTTGGGTGAAAATACTTGTCATTTTAGATTTCTTAGAATATTGTCCAAATTCTTGCAGTACGGTACCTGAAAATCTTGAATTTCATATCAGTTAAGCTTATTAACTGAAATTCACTTTCTCTTGTAATAAAAGTGAGAATAATGGAATGATGTGAAGTGAAAGTAAGAGAAGAAAGAAAAAGACAATAAATATAAAGAAAATAAAGTAATTGAGAAGAAAGAAGAGAAAGAAATAGATGGAAGAAGAACAAGGAAAAAATGACAAGGAAGGAGAGATGGTAAAGAAGAAGGAGAGAAGACAACAAATAGAAGAGACGACAGAGACAAATAAGAAGGTAATTACTCGTAACATGAAGAATAGAGAAGAAAGAAATAAGTCATGAAAAACGCATTTTGTACGATTGTACAAAAACCTTTTTTTTTGTGTGTGAGTGAAGTTATTGTTTATTGCACGATTTCTATTCATTTTTGGCCTTGACGATCTGAAAAGAAAACCTCTATGCACTTCGTATAAAAATAACTAATCTAGACAGTTACTAGAAAAAGTCAATATTTTAGAGCATGTCTATATGCTAAAAGTTCAATTAGCACTAGTGCTACAAGTGAAGCGATGCACGCATGTTGAGATAAAACTATCAATATAACAAAACAAAATACTCTCGGATATATCAACTACAACTTACCTTAATGCAATGTATAAGTGATTTGTGTATTTGAATTAAAATGAAACGGTTGTCAGTAAGACTGTCTAAAACTCAAGTATGACACACCTGTAAAAGGTGATTTTATTTTCCTCTTTTTTATTTTATTTGAGATTGCCCGTCAGCCTCACGTCGCAAAATTTGCCTAATCGCAAAATACCACTAATATGCCAGTTTTACCGCAACATAGCATTAAAATGCCAGTTTTACCTCTCGTATCATAAATATTTTTTACAGCCACTAGTAAAAGAAGTTACTTCAAGGCAACAGCTTCTACTGACTTTAATGTGTCGTAGAATAATAGAGTGATTTGTATACTTAAATTTAAAAACAGAAATGAAAGTAAGGCTATCTAAAAAGTAATACAAGGCACACGCTGTAGAAGCGCTTTTATTTTGAGACACTCGGTGGATCGTCCTGGAGTAGCAACCTTTTCCTACCTGCAAAATAAAATGACACTTGATTACCACTAGTATAGCTAATTTACCACTAAATGACCACGAATATCACTAATAACTATTTTCGCGTTCCGTACCTTTTGCGTCTGTTTTGACCCAGTATGTGGGCCAAAGGAGCAGACGAGTGATGTAACAACCCGAAGCACGGACCTCAGTCGCAATGCGTGCCAGCATTCAGAGGGGGTGTTGGAGCGGGGGTGGCGAGAAGGAAGGAGGAGGGGAGCTTCCTTCAGTTGATTCCCCACCACCAAGTCTCTCGCGTCTTCCGCTAGGGGCGTGCCGGGCGTCAATCGCGTCGCAACTTCTTCATAATCGCGAAATAAAATGCCACTTTCAGCACTAGTGTCACTAAGCACTATTTTTGCCTTGCGTACCCTGTGCGTCCGTTCGGACCCAGTGTGTGGCGCCAAGGAGCAGACGAGTGAGGGAACAACGCGGAGCACGGACCCCAGTCGAGATGCGCCCTGGCGTTCCGAGGGGTGTCGGAGCGGGGGTGGCAAGAAGGGAGAAGGGTGAAGGAGAGGGCGGGAGCTTCCTTCAATTGAGTCCCCGGTGGCGTCGTTCGGCGCCAAGCCTCCGGCGTCTTCCGCTAGGGGCGCGCCGGGCGCCGCGGCCGCCCCCGCCCAATTACACGGCTCTTTATTCTGCCGCCTTCGACCCTCCCGCCGCCTCCGCCACGCCTCTTCGCGTAAGGAGCGCGTGCAGAGCGCGAGGAGCTCGCCCGCCCACACAATCGCATCCCGCACTGCTTGCCTTGACGCGTGATCGCTCGGATTTCACGCTGTGACGCCAGCGCACCTGGCCTCCGCCCGTGCGTATTTCGATACACATCTGGTACCGCCTATAGAATTTTTCACCAATTCACCACTTCACCATTTTTCATTTAAACAAGTCAGATACTTGAACCTCATTTGTCAATCAAGACAGATACCTGAATCTATTTCGTTAATCAAGACAGATACATGAATCTCATTCGTCAATCAAGACAGATACCTGAACCTCATTCGTCAATCAAGTCAGATACCTGAACCTCATTCGTCAATCAAGACAGATACCTGAACCTAATTCGTCAATCAAGACAGATACCTGAACCTAATTCGACAATAAAGACAGTTCCTGAACCTAATTCGTCAATCAAGGCAGATATCTGTGCCTATCACGAATCTAACAGAAACACCACACCATTTCTAAACGTATCCACCAATTTGATTCATTATTTCGCATATTTTATTCTTCATCTGGCATTGTCTTTATATTTTCTCTCCAATAATTTCTCTTAAAATATATATCTCGTCAATCAAGACCCCCGCGTAAGGACCGCCGGAGCTCGTCCGCCCTCACAATCGCATCCCGCACTGCCTGCCTTGACGCGCGATCACTCGGATTTCGCGCTGTGACGCCAGCGCACCTAGCTACCGCCCGTGCGTATTTCCATATTCATGTGGTATTGCCTATAGAATTTCTCTCCAATTATTTTCGTTTAAACAAGGAGCTCGTCAATCAAGACAAATTTCTGAATCTAACTCGCCAATCAAGACCGACACCTGTCATACATCCCGAGAGACCAGTCGGACACTTAGAGCTTCTCCCGGCTGGGCGGGTGGGGTATATATCTGGATGGGAAGTGCTCCGTAAGCAGGCGTGTTGGTCGGTACTGGAACTCACCCTAGAAAGTCCACACCGGGAAAGATGGTTCAGTGCATCAACTGATGTCACTGCAGTCCCTCTGACCGGGAGATCCTAGGTTCGAGTCCCGGCGGTGGCAGGATTTTCGACACTAGCTTTTCAGCTAAGTCGAATTCAGTCGTTGTCTGGAGGAGAATTCTAGCGGCTGGGTGCTCCGATCGGTAGTTTTCCGTGCTTTCTCCGATCAACACCAGGCGACTGCCGGAGCACTACCCTAACAAACGGACCACGGACCGCGCGCGATCTTTCCTTCCTCTTCCTTGTCGTATCCTCACCCCTTACACATACACACACTTACACTAACATGCACTACCCAGCTGGGGCGGTGCCCCGCTGGTGGGAGATACCTGGTTGTGGAAAACCCAGCTAGTCAACGGTAAGTCGGCGCCGAATCTCGCCATCCAACGGGGAATCTCACTCTCGAATTTCCTCAACTGTCTCCTCCCGGTATTAAGCATTCACTACACTAACGGGAGTAATTCTCGTAGCAGTTGATGTGCTTGGAAACATCAATCAATCCGTGATAAAATTCATACTGAATATTCAGTAACGCTATTCAAGTTCACTATTTTTCTTGGTTTATGTAAAATAAAAGTAATGTCATTTTGCTGAAACTTTGACCTTGTTCCACAGGGAAGGTTCTAATGCGCAAAATCTGGAAGTCTTTTCTTTTCTTTTTTCAACAAAATCGTAGTGAGTGTTATTTGATATGAGCCCTATACAACCACGTGACAGTTGAATTTGGTTCTCTCTAAAATGTTTCTTCGTGTAAAACAGACTTAAAAGTACGTAATCCTAATATTTTTTCAATCAGTTTAGTTCGCATAAATGATCTTTTTCTTGACTTTAACTTTGCAGTTAGCTCCGATCCCTTACTTTATTGGACTAAGAACTCGAGAATCGAATCTTCCTTCTTTTCGACTAGCAGATCGGATGTAGCAAATTCTCTTCGGCCTTTTTCACTTCGATAAAAGATGCCAGACACCAGTTGCGTGAGAGGATCTTCAGGCTTTTTTATGTTGTTATTCTGATCACCCAACCGTCTTCAGACCGCCTTGGATAACGGTCAAAAATAGTAATGAAAATGTGATCCAGGGAGATTTTCTGTTGTTTTCTTTTATTATTATTATTATTATTATTATTATTATTATTATTATTATTATTATTACCACGATTGTGCATTGTGCATTCACTCAGATTTGAATTTATTCTTTATTTCATTCTTCACTTTCAAAAGTCATTCTTTTTATCTTTTCATTTTGATTCTATCCGTATATTGTTCAATCGCTCACTCTATCATTAAATCATTTATTTTCTTCATTCATCTATTCATAATATCCGCAATTAACTTCAGAGTAATACAATTGAATAGTACGTACAAATTTTAGACAGCTACATGTAAATGCGATTATTTTTAGAGAGTGTAGAGTGTGCTTAAAGTCCAGTTACAAACTAACCTCAAATGTTCGGGCAAAACTGTGTCTGTCCGTACAGAAACAACTGACTTTAATGTAACACAGTACAGACATAGGAGCTTTGTGTACTCGAAAAAAGGAAATGAAAATCAATAAGGCTTTCTCAAAAAAGTGTGAGGTTCTGTTGTAAAAGTGGTTGTATTTTGCTCTTAGAATTACGCCAATTGAACTGTTTACCTCGTATCGTAACCTTTTGTACTCGAAATATAATATGTCATTTTTACCACTATAAAATACATAAACATAAATAATTATTTTATAGTAAATTTGGATACAAAATTTAATTTGAGCTTTTAATATTAGTAATCAATAGCACGTATTTTAATAAGGTAAAAATAAATTCTATGTTATGTCGTAATTTTGCTTTTTTAATCGATACATCAAAATTATTGACATAACGTTTAAAATTGAAATTATGAACATAACATTGTCTACTCTCATTTAATTTTATTTCCTAGCAACTGATGTTTTATTTTAAAAAACTATTCAATTATACAGTTTGTTGTTATTTCGCTTTCGAATCTGCGACGAACAATTGCATATAATACAAAATTATTTCATTCATGAGAACAATTTAACAGTTTGATTTTCATAACAGTTTCATAATTTCACAATTAATACTTTTCCATTGTAAATACATTTGATTGAAACTCGTCGATGCATAATTAAAAATCGGGAATAATTTTATGTCATTAAAACAGCTTTTTTTTCTTGAGTCAACATTACTTAAAATAGATATGGTTTGTGTATTACGTCGTCAGTCCAGAAAGATCCTAAAGATTTTTTCTCCTGAATTAGGTAATTAAATTACTAAAATATTAAGTAGCTTTCAATAAAACAACTAATAAACTATCAATTTAACTTCCTCAATAATACAAACTAATTATTCTCACACGAAGGATGTAAGTGTCGTTTTTAACAGCAAATGTTTACTTTAGACACCTTTCTATAAAATATTTTTATATTAAGTGCGTGCTGTTATTGTTTTTTGCGCGATCGAGATATAGGGCTTCCTCAAATACTCAATGTCAGTCGAAAAATTCAATTAATTTACTTACAAAGTATAAACCACTTTTTTCTACAATCGTACAAAAATGTTTCCTGTATGAATCCTTTTTTTTTCATTTCTACTGTTCTTGATTCATTCGAAAGGAACACCCATCTTCTTTAACGTGCCAGGAGGCCCTGGTTTCATAAAGTAGTGAAGCATTGTTGTTTCATACGAGTTCCTATTGTATCACTGGTACATCGTGATTATATTTACTGAATTTAAAATAGTGAAATACTGACTTTTCACCAGTTGTTCAAATCTACGAACGTTTCAGAATTTATTTTTTATCCAAAGCCCCTAAGGCTTTTACAAAAAAGCTTACAATATTAGTTGAGAAATTGATGTATATGTAAGAGAGTTACTACTAATTTCATAATGTATTATGTGTTAACAGTTACGTACTAATTATGTGTTTATAGATACTTATAAGTTAATAGTTATCGGGAAGAGTTTAGTAAGAGTGAAATTAAAATTCTTCTGACATTAATGTGTGCTTTACTTCTCTTAGCTACCTACCGTGCGTAAAAATATTTTTTCAACAGTGACATCATTAAAAAGACAGTCTTTTACGCGCGGTGACGACACGTTTTTCAGATGTTTTATTTTAACTTCACGCACGCGTTTCAGCACACAGAAACTCACGTAGAAACCAATTTTTATACGATCGAAAAAAAACTCTTTCTTGAGAGCATTCAATTTTTCTCTCATCTTCATTAAATGTTCGGTTCTCACATCAATACGTACTGCCCTAATGTTATAAATATTGGGTTAGGTATCTTTTTAAAATGGCTCCAGGGCTATTGCAATTTCATCTCCAGTATTTCAACTGTATTTAATATAACATAGAACCAGTATTTACATTTGACAGAATAATTTTTCTTCCACATTCTGTTCTCTCGGAACTAATTTTCAGACCTTTTATATTTACGACTTTCTTAACTGAATATTTGCTCCATTTGCATTATCATTAACATTGTATTGTGAAGGCATATAGGAAATGTGAGTAGAAGATATGACAGATAGTACGAAGATACTTCGTATATTTTTAACACTTTTCCTGCGTCATTTATTTCCGTATAAAACCGAATCAATGATTTAAACTCTTTCTTCTCTACATTCAGGAACAAATGTATACACCTGAACCTACTTTTGATGAATTATTTGTTTCCACATATGACGAAATAATTCAACAGACTAAAACATGTAATCAGTATTATCCAATCTTAAAAAATGTTTTGGGTCGTTGATAGTTGAAAAATACTTTCTGGAATAACGGTTATCTGTAACTGTTTGTGGTATCCAAATCATGTTCTTTCCATGGCCGTTATCTACATTACTAACAAGCTGAAGTACTCCGCGTTAGCATATCTAATTTTTTTAATAGGAAGAGGAAGTCTACCAGTCCACAAACCAGATCTTTTCCCACCATTACCTTGTCCCAAATGGTGATATCAGGTTTGTTGTGATAGACAGTTTTATCTATTAAGATGTTTCAGTCCCAGTATATTTTGTAATGTCATTCCCCAGGACTATTTGTAGATGGTAATTGTAATAAAGCGAAGTATTCTGCAGAAGACCGCATTTCTTCGGACGTTTGTCGTGGATTGGCACCACCTTAGTTAGATTCAGTGGATGACAACACACAACCACTGCCAATACAATTTATCTATGTTGCACCGTTTGAGATTCTTTACCGCACATTTTGTAATTGTTATTCATTGCCTCTGAATATTATTATTGTTATTATTAATAATATTATTATTGTTATTATTGGTCGCGAATTGGCCATCCTAGGACCACGCAAACACGCCAGTTGTACCCACTGAGGCCCAGTCATATTCTCCCGACGGCAAGTGCACGTGACATTTTTCTTTGGTGGGCTGAAGGATCAGTACTTTTATGCCGAATCCATTTTACACCCCAGGGTTGTTAGCGCTGGGGGATGAGGTGTGAGATGATGATGATGATGAATGGTGAATGGACAATCACAATCATTCAAACATAAACACTCATAACCATGCCTGAGGTGAGACTCGAACCCGCGATTTTTCCGTCCGAGATAGCCACGCCACTACTGCTATAGCGTCTCGACTATCCGGATCGGCTATTATTATTATTATTATTATTATTATTATTATTATTATTATTATTATTATTATTATTATTATTATTATTATTATTATTATCATTATCTTGTGATTCTCAGCTGCTTGTGCTGGGTTCAATTTGCCCAATCTTGCCACGAATAGGAAAGAGCTCAGTCACTGAGGAGAGAGATTTCATTCTGACCAATATGGGAGCCTCATTTGTGTTAGTTCAAGAACTTGCGAACTATATAACATGTCTGCAGGATCACTGCTTTCTGTCCGTAGTTGAGGATTCGTTGAGGTAATACCATTTGTTTTAGATTTTTCCTGAATTTTTTTGAGACAACACCTTCAGCCGAAATAACAAGTGGATATGTTTTTACACTCTGTACTTTCCACATTTGTTTTATTTCCAGAGCAAGATCTTCATACTTAGTAATTTCCTCGGTCTCTGTTTTCTTTAGATTGTGTTGTTATTATTATTATTATTATTATTATTACTATTATTAAAGTGGCACGTAGCGTTATGACACGTAGCAGAAAGAAGCACAGAGTAATTTTTTTCCGCGAAAATCTTTTCTTGCGTCATTTGCTTCCACTTAAAATCGAATTTCCGCCGTGAAACACTTTCCACGTGGGTTTATGGCGGAGCGGCTCCTGCTCTTCTTCTCCGCCTTTCCGTTCGCGAGTCGGGCGGGTGTGTAGGCCTTTGTGCCTTCGGCTGCTCGGATAAAGAGACCGCCGCCGCCGCCGCCGCCGCCGCCACCGCCGCCGCCGTCGCCGCCACCGCCGAAGGGCTCCGGAGCCCCACTGCCATTCCACCTGCTTGCTCACGAATTTTCCGGGTCCTTCGCGAAAGAATCCCGGATCCGCGACGGCACGGAAGAAAGAGAGAGGGAGATGGAGAGAGAGAGAGAGAAAAAAAGAGGACCGCCTGTGACATTATGCCGGGGTGGCGGCGCGATTCCCGGGATACTGGGAGTGGGGAGGGGTGAGGGGAAGGGGAAGGAGACTCGAGTGTCTGCGTGCACAGTGGTCCCCGTGTGGCATCGAAAGCTCATGATTTGGATGAAGTAGTAGGTGTACTGAACCGCAAAATATTTGGGATTGTTTGAGTTAAATTTATTGATCTTGTAATTGTCAATGGGGTGTCTTTAATTTATGATTTGGTTTGGTTGATCCATGAGTTGGTTTGTGGGGAATTATTTTTATTCTTGCTTATTATTTGCGTACAAGTATTTCGAAACCAATCGCCCACTGGAAACGCAAGGATAACTGTTTTTAAATAAGCAAGTGCAGGATGCGGCTCGCTTACATAAGCTCACTATCTCCACACAACGCGTTGCAGGGTTCAAACGGTTGAAGATGGTACAAAGTTATTTTGTACGCTTGCACGCCAGTCGTCAGCCAAGGAAAAGTCCCTGGCCGCAATATGTCCATTTACGTGGGGTATTTAAGTTGGGGTTGGCATCTACTTCCTCCAACTTAAATTGTAGTCAAAAGTCCCTAAGCCAATGTCGTAAGTACGGCGGCAGATTTCCGGGAGGTTGGTAATTTTTTGTTTCTGGTCATATCTTACATTAAATAAATCTACCCCGGGGTTCAATCAACGCTACCTACACCTATTTAGGTGGTACTGGATTAATTCTTCATTAAGATCGCAGCGCTAAAACACGCAAAAGCACGTTTTTGGAAATTTCATGGACGTTTCTGTCCGGATATGGAAACAAATTCAGTTCCCCATGAGAAAACCAAGACGCGTCGAATGACACGTGGTATGTCCCGTGTGGCGTCGCTGGGTAGAGCGCCGCTGCGGCGGGCCGCTTCGGGAAACCCACTCTTAAGCCGGAAGGGGGATGGGGGTGGAACGCGGCGGCGCCTCGCCGGCACGCGCCGGGCAAGGAAATCCCGGCACCAAAATAACTGGGAAACAGGGCGCGCGCGGGCGCGAGTCTAGGTGATGTCGGTTGCGCCCTGGAGAGGGCTGGCCAGCGAGCAAATGACGCCCAGCCGCTTGTAGAGTGGAGGCGAGCCGACGGATACTTAAGGCTGCGCCGACACGCGCCTCGCGGGATACGCAGGGTGTTCGAAATGACGGGTGGTATCTCCAGTGCTATCTTCTATCATCTTCAGGTCGAAGATCGGTTTTGGCGTCAGGCCATGTAACTTCTGTAGTTACGGGACTCCATGTCCTGACAGCTTCGCACTTCGCGTTGCTTTTTCCTGCTCTCGAGCAGTGGTACTGGGCTAGGCCTAGGGACGGTCGCGGGGTTTCGCAGCTAAGGGAATTGAAACGTTGCCAAGGGGTTAAATTTTGTATAATAATCTTTGTACTATAATTGTAAATACATTGTAAATATCAAACAGAAACAGTCGTCTGTGTTATTCTTTTCTAGTACGTCACACTCGATTGGTGCACGGGAAGTAATGAGACACGGAACCGTTTTTCCACACGCACGGCACACTGAGGAGTTAACTCAAATACTACGTAGGGATTGATAGGATAATTTACATATATTGATTATCTAAAAGGTGATTTGATAGTAATTAACATTGTATAATTAAGTTATTTTGGATATGGTAGTTCTTACTAGTATTAGTGAAAAGCGTGCCAGCTGCCGCGGTCCTACATAATGGCATAGCTTTCTCGTACTAGTTGGTTTCCTATGATTTTACTTTCTCACTGCAGCTTACTCAGTAGAGAGAAAGTTATGAAATGCTGCGCAAAAAATCGCAAGCTTTTGGAAGAAGAACTGTTATTTCAGAGCCCTGGTAATGAATAAGAGAATAAATTCTGTTGCTAAATTTAGGCGGAAATTCCTCTAAAACGTTGTGTAGACAGAATCTATGTTCTGTGAACAATGCTAGCGGTTAAACTGTAATTTTTGGGGGTACTGTACATGAATCTCCTGAGGCATTTTCCAAATTTTCAGAAAAATTGCTCCATCGTTTTTGATTAAATTTGTTGTTGGATAGTGTGAAGGACATTTAAGAGAGTGGTGCAGGACTCATTTTCGTTGAAAACACTGATTGTTTGAAAATTACAAATATTCAAAGATGTTTCGGCGTGTTACCTACAAATACAGTTACGAAGATTAAGATTTTTCTCGTAATAAAATCTGCTTCTTAAAGATGAGTGGAAATGCTCGGGAGAAAGTATGTGCTGCTTTAGCACCACGAGTTTCGATACTAAATTTGCCTTGACCCATGTTAGAATAAATACCATGCAGTGTGTTCTCTTAGCACTCTCAAGAGGAAATCATTGCAAGGGACCTTCGAAGTATATTGGCTTCAATATATAAGAATTGTACGTAATAAATATGAGAAAGTAAGCGAAATGTATGACTACTAGTTTTTCTTTTTCGTTATTTGTACAAATCATTTTCTTTTTGGACCCATTACTTCATGTCTATATTCGATTTCTACTCACTACAATTTTGGTTTCATTATATTTACATATTTAAGTAACCGTTTCCTGGGTTAGGGTAAACTCTACTATTTGAGATTTTCTTAATTTACAGCATTTTGCGTCATCAAAAACATAAACATACTTTTTTCCTTTTATTTATCGATGTCTTCGTACTTTACTATGCCATGTAATGCACTCGTACTATTTCCTCGCACACACTACATACTATTATAGAGGTAGTACTTATTTATTTAACATCCAAACAATTAAAAACTGTTTGTGTCAAACTTTGGGGAGAAGTGCGTTTTCCCAAATTCTGGGATCTCTACCGTAACCCATATAGAAATTGAATTCTGAATATAGATGGAAATGTGTTTTTCTGAAGAATTTATTAGAACATATTATATTCGCTCACGAGTAATTAAACGTTTTTGCAAAGGAAAATCAGGTATTGATTTGTCCTATTATCCTTCACTGTGCCCTTTGTGAAGGAATCGACTTACTGCCGCGATAATTTGAAAAAAAAATTGTTTTCCTCTGAACTCTACAAAACGAGCCCAGATTGTGATGATACATTTATGTCCAGAAAGCAAAACAAGGAACAATCTCACCATTCGCTGAAGGGATCCTGGAAACTGGACGAAAAACCTCATCGAAATGGGGGTCGTTGACACAAATGCTGAAGTACAACTGTTGTTATAGATCGCTTAGAACTATACAGTGCAAATGATAACTAATACATTAAACATCATTATTAAAATTATGTTACTTTCCTTTTTGTTGTTCAGTATAGGCTCTAATTGTAGAGAAACAATGAGGCAGCAGACCAAATTGATAATGTATGAAGTGAGTATGTAATGCTGTAAGAATGCTGGCCAGGCCAGAATATTTTTCTGGCGTGGGCATTCTCGCAAGAACATTGTTTTCTTTGAAATTTTATCAGAATAGCACACGAAACACGGAATTTAATTGCCGAATAACATTAAATTTGAACTTTTGAACTTTCAAAAACACGAAAATATGTATTTTTTTCGAACTTCTGGCGGTTCGTTTTGTTAGGCAAATGAGTTTGGCAAATGAGGTTGAAGTCTTAGAATAGAAGTTACAATATTGTAATATTACGTACCCATCTTCTCATATATATTTTCACTAGTGTAGATGAGTTTTGGGGCTGTCACTCGCAACCAATCTTTATCAATGAATCTTCTAAAGTGAGAGAATTTCACGGAGAATACCATCTCTTGTATTCAGACAAGTGCAAAATCTGTTACTGTATTTGAAATTAAACTATTTACCTGATATTCTATTGTTACAAATTGCTTGGATGTGTCCCTCTCTGTTCCGTAATAAAGTTAAATAGTATTGCAAAGCGGAGGGTTGTTCTTGCTCCATCCTGTACTTTCGCATGGATAACATTACATAGTTTTCTCAAGAGTAAAAAGCTGTTCTGATATTTTTGTGATTATCGAGGAAAGTGAAAAAGCTAACTGTGAAGGAAGATTGTATAATTACTTCAAAAGTTATTTTTAAGTGTTGTTGAAAAGTGTTCCTAGAACATCTGTCAAGAAAACCGAATGAACCTTTATTGAAAATCTGTTTCAAACTTCAGTTGCATTGTTTTTATTTTTATTTGACATTCTGTAACTAAATTGGAAGTACAAATTAACTACTTTGTCCATTTTGCAATCATATCAATGCATTTCGTTAACAACTTTCCCTCTTAATATGGAAATGGTAAGATAGGAAAGATGATGGGTTTTAAGATGCGAGATTTCTCGCATGGAAACGCGAATAATCAATGACACAAAAATGTGCCAGGACCAGTAAATTTATTATATTTGTATTTAAAATACTAAGGAAAGAAATCAGAAAGCAAGTTGAGAATTCTGCTCAACCTAATTTCGAGATGTTTGCTTTAAATGTAATGTAGAGAGCCCCAGCTAAGTTGCTCGCTATTATTCACTAGTAAAATAGCTAGTGTGCATCAATACAATATTAAAATGTGTCGTTTTGGTAATGTTTAAAACTATGAAATAGAATCTAATATTAAAGATTCAGTGCCGAAAAACAGCGAAAGGAAAGAGAAAGTGCCTGAAAGCAATTTCAAGAATTTTGTGAAGAAAGGAAATACAAATGGACAGCACAAACTACAAATGAAGAAATTACACATATTTTAGGCAATTAACATACGAAGATTAGATGGTGAAGAGCACAAAGAATATTCTATCAAAACTATGTGGAACGTTACAACCAAAATTATTCAGGGAAATAGTTTAATGAATACACACGTGTGTTCAATCCATTCGAAATTGACGAATTCCGCTGCTAATTCATCTTTTTCATCTTCCGTTTCAAATACTTCCACGGACAACCAAGACTTGGAAAACAACTTCCTACAACTTTAATCATTGTGCTTTTAATACATTTTCTTGTATGTAGCCGTGTTATAATTGTATTTCGAAAGTTTTATTACCATAAAATTGAAACATATTTGAAATCATTTTCTGCATTAAACTGTTATTCAAATGTTATAAGTTACTCCAGAACTGCAGTGATAAGTCGGGGTTGAATGAAAGTTTTTCACTTTTCGGTTGTAATTTTGAGTAATATTCCTCTTTTTCGTTAATTCCTGTGATTTAAATTATCCTTTCAAATCATGTAATGTGTTTATTCATGAAATAGTCACACTAAATTTCGCAGCACTTCTCGTGATATTACTTACGAAAAACTTAATTTTTTTCTTACTTTCCCATTTTTTCTTCTGTTTGGTCCCACTGTCCCAGCTGGATATTCGATTTCTACGCGTCCCGATCGGAACAAGGCGGAGAATTGAGGCAGCCGGCTCTGGAACAAAAGGAGGGAAAAAGACCAAAAAAATCGAAGGGGTGGGTAGCGTACGTGGGTGTGAGTGTGAGCAGGGGGTGGGGAGGGGGGAGTGAGGTGAGAGAAAAAGATCTGTTCGGTCGGCTGCTCGCCGCTGAGACGGTCCTCCCGGCTCGTTTGGTCTGCCTGTCTGTCTGTCTGTCTGTCGGTTCGCGGGACCCGGGAGGGGACTCTTAGTTCCATGAAATGGCGATCTCCAGTTCGTTTTCTCTCGTATGGTCTGTGCCAGATGGAAGTGAACAGTTGCGGGGACCATTTTCAGTTTTGCTATTAATTGAAACATTATCACCTGAACTATCCCGAGTTTACCGTGCTTTTATTAAATAACATTAACGTGTATGAGTGTATACATGAAAGTATGTTGGTATTTTCGGTGTTTTTGGAATGGATTAATCCGACTTTTGCGGCCTAGCTGTTCCCGGACTTCGACCCTGTTTTTATTTATTATCCTGGGAACAAGGAAGATATTTGGCAAGCCTGACGTATTCCCTTCATCATACTCAGCGCATTAAGCCTGCCTTATCTTTTCCTTTCATCACATAGCTATAAAAACCGAGACGATTTTGTATTAGAAAACTGTCGCCCCCACCGAGAATTGAACCCGCGACCGCTTAACAGAAAGAAAGTACGCAGACCATGATCCATATGAAAGGCTAAAATAAATATTTCTTTTTGTATATTCTGACATTTTTATGAGATTCGTCTTTTAGAAAAATGAATGGAAAGCAATGTGTCTGCCAATAATGTTCTGTTGATGTATTGTTCTTTACATTCCCACCATTCTATGGTTCCGCGCCGTCCCGCTCCCTCCTTCCCAACCCGTGTTGCTCCAACTCGACACGCTCTACCCGACACGCTCTACCCGACACGCTCTACCCGACATGCTCTACCCGATACGCTCTACCCGACACGCTCCACCCGACACGCTCTACCCGATACGCTCTACCCGATACGCTCTACCCGACACGCTCTACCCGACACGCTCTACCCGACACGTTCTACCCGACACGCTCTACCCGACACGCTCTACCCGACATGTTTCGCCCGAGCCGACTCACTACGTCCCGTCCGACGCGACCCGCTATCGTCCGCGTGTTCTGCTCGACAAGACACTCTCAGCTCGACCCGCTCAGCTCGACTCCCTCAGCTCGTCCCGCTCAGCTCGATCCACTCACCTCGATCCACTCAGCTCGTCCCTCTCAGCTGTATCGGCTCCTGCCAATTCCCAAACTCCGACTGAGCAAAAACAACCACGTTCCCGTCGATGCCACGCTCTGTCCGTGTTTCCACGCTGCCTCGACCCCACCTGCGTCGCTTCGCACGATCTGACCCAACCCGATTTGACCCGACCCGACCCGACCCGACCCGATCTGATCCGATTCGATCCGACACGCGCCGCTCGACTCCGCTCGCCTCCCGACGCGACCCGCTATCGTCCGCATGTTCTCACTCGACAAGATACTCTCAGCTCGGCCCGCTCAGGTCGACTCCCTCAGCTCGATCCACTCAGCTTGTCCCTCTCAGCTATCTGCTGCTCCCAATCCCCATACTCCGACTGAGCAAAAACAACCGACACGCGCCGTTCGACTCCGCTCGGCCGCCCTTCCCCGCCCGAGTGAAACCACCACGCTCTTTTCGCGGCTACTAGTCGCCTTCTTGTCACGCTCCCCCGACCCTACGCACGACGCGACGCTCCGCACGACCTGACCAGTCAGGACCCGACTCGATCCGATCCCACCCGACCCGATTCGATCCCATCCGATCCTACCCGATCTGAAACGCTCCGTTCGACTCGCTCTGCCCGCCTGAGCCAAAGTACCACTGTCCATTCACCGCAACTTGCAACCTGACCTCAAGCAAATCGCCCGTGGCAATTTGCCGTGCTCTGCCCCATTTCCCCGACCTTCCTCACGTTCAGCCCGTCCCGACAAGCCGTGCTCCCCCTACTACTGATGGCAAATTTTACAAAAACTTCGATACATCGATGTTTCTTTACATCGCTAGAGAGTTTTCGATGAAAACATTGACAATAAAACATCGATGTTCTAAATATAGACCAATAAACATGTTTTTTTCTATCCAATTTTCCTATCCATTTCCTATTCAGAGACTACATGAGATTGAGACTGCACTATTGAGACTGTACTATTATTTACTACATGATTCAAGAAAGAAGAGGAGAAATAAAGGGGCCAATGTGAAGAGTGAAGAGGAGAAATAAAAGGCAAAATTGTTGAATTTTGCTATCGCCAGTGTCGGCTGCATGCTGACGTGATGCGTAGATATGCTGAAGATAATAAACCTCTCCCATAAGTGACTGATGTTAACGTGATAATCCCACCAGTGTACTTGCATGATGTCTTCGCTACTTCGCTTTGAGTAAGTAAATCAATTCTTCATTAACGACTCAAATATAAATTAAACATAAAAAAACTCATTTGTTATAATTCGAATGTATTCCTTATAATTCGTAATCATATGATATATTTAACGTAGAAATAAAATACCTTCTCTCAGCTTCAAAAACATGACACAAATGCCTATTGAATTGAATGGTACCTGAAACGTATTTATGTTTCTCAAACTACAATGGTTGTGTTTTTAGGAGTGTTCTTCTCATTCTTTAGTTATCGTATTTTTGTTGAAGTAAAAAGAAAGATATATTTTCAGTAGTTGATATTACTCAAAAGCAATACTTGAATTTGCACCACGATATCCTAGATTCCATCAATAGCGTGATTCGTGTCTCCCCTCCACAATTCCCTTCGCTGTGTCCCTGAGGTTATTTCGCGAAGAAAATAGAAACTTCGTGAGTGAGATTGTGGATTTTGAAACGTGTTGAATACGTGATGATAACCTCCCATCTCGTCTTTTTTAGAGTTTTGAATCCCCTTTTGGGCGTAAGATTTTTTGTTATCTCCTCTTTTTCGTAGGATTTCAAGTTATATTAGCAGGGAAGAAGGAAAACAGCATATCAGTTTTATCACCATTTAGAATGGAAAAATGCCAGTTTTCATTCTGCAAACAGGCGAATCCCCTCTTTTTTCTGTAATCCTCACCGTCGAGCTAAAGCCCGTGACAAAGGGAAAGAAACATTTTTCCAACAGTCACTTTGATATGTTGAAATGCGAATTTTTCTCTGTACGTCAAATTAAAGTGACGTTGCAACAACGAAATGCGTTTCCCAGCACAAAAGTATTAACATTTTAGATACGAAACTCTTTGGGGTTATTCATTTGCTGATGAGTGGATAGCACTGAAATAGTAGTGCTAGTTGACATGGTATTTATCAGTAACTATTTACAGTAGTGCTAAAAAAAACGTATCACCTCGCTCACAGTTGTAATCTGCAATATAAGCCTGAAAATACACCACTTGATTTGCGAAAATTGAGTGAGTTATGAAGGTAATTGAATCAGAAACATCATAGTATCTATATAAAATGTATATGATTGCCAATTATCGAGAGCATATTGGATTAGAAAAATACAGAAGGCCCATTTTCTTATGCTGATGCGGCTTGTTTGAGCCCTCCTGTACTTTTGAATTATACTAAATTAGCCATTTAAGACTGCTTATCAATCAAATGAAAGTAATTCTATTGAACATTTTTTTATTATCTTGAAGTGAATAGTATGTTTGATGTGCAAGAAAGACATTTTAGACATTCTTTGGCGAGGATAAATGAAGTAGGCATTTTACAATTTCAAAATATTTAGAGAAATTGCCCATTACAAATGATTTCTGTATGGGTTGAAGATTATACTTTCCACTAGTGCGATGCAATTTTCGTAGTTGTAAATCATGACTTGCGAATTTCTGATCTTTAATAATTTTAAGCTACGTCGAAAATGCGAACTGGATGTGACATTAATGGGAAAGTGAGAAATGGAAAGTGATTAATCTTCGAAATTTTTTCTCAGAACACGTTTATCCAAGCATTGTGTTATGAAAAACCGATTTGATAAGGATCATTAGACTAAAATTTCATTTAAGCTTAGTTCTTATTGAACGCCGATATTTTCGTTTATTTACTATTCCGTGTACAAGAAACATTATTCGAGTATCATTTACAATCTCTTTTATACATACACTCAACATTTTGCTAATTATCTTTACATTTTGCTGCATTGCTATTTATCGCAAATGAGGTAAAGTAATTGTCACACTATTTAATTTCAATATACAAAACTGTGCAAGGCTCTGAAATCAAACTTTGGGCACTCATTATACATTTTTTTACACCTCAGTTAAACATCGTGTTTTCCAAACCACCAATTTCTCCGATCAATACCAGGAGGAATGCCAGAGTAATACCCAAAAACTGCCCATGGACCGCATGCTATTTTTCCTTCCTCTTTCTTGTCCTATCCTCACCCCCTTACACTTACATGCACTACACTACCATACATGTCGGGATACCAGTCGAGAACTTAGAGTTTGTTCTTCGCTGATGCCTCGGTGGGGGAGAATCCTAAAGTAGGAATAACCCCCACAAGCCGGTGTGTAGGTCGGCGCCGGATCTCACATCTAGCTGTCGATCATTCACTATCCTAATGAGACTGATGACGGCAACCGTTGAAATACCCTTAAACATCAATCAATTAAATGATCACAGGTGTTGTCATAGCCAACAATGCTATGTAATTGTATAGGTAAATATTGTGTATTTCATGGGTATGTATAGGTAGTCGTTTTGTGGCTTTTGACAGCAGAAACTGTTGATGATGATGATGATAGCTAAGCCATCGAAAGCTGCTCTTGAAATAAATAGCATTGTTGGCAATGGCAACACCTGTGATCATTTAATTTGAAATGCCAACGACGTTTCACCACAAAACCAATATAAATCAGTCAACCAACCAATGAATCTCTTATATATATATATATATATATATATATATATATGTCATGGTAACGAATTAAAAATAACATTACATCCGTAATTCAATAGTCTTAAAGTCGCAAACCCTAAGTAACTTGCACTGGTTAAACGTTCATTGCAAGGCATCTTCTTGAATCTATTTAAGCTCCAGGAACGCCGTTTGCGCGTGCAGTACGCTTGGTGGATCCCTCGTGACCGCTTTGTACTGGTTAATAATATCATTCGCGGATGTGGATGCGAAATGAAAATTAATTTCAGAGTAATGAGAGGGAGGAGATAAAATTAATTTCATTTATTTTAGTGCGGCGACCTAAACGCGATGTTGGGACTTTTGTGGTTGATTTCGTTGTTTTATGGAAGCCTGTGAGTGTTGGAGAATGCTACACCCTAGGATGATTGACACATTTTAATAAGTAATGAGCAAAGTTGTTAGATCTCGAGATAGCAATGAACGGGCGCTTAAAATATTTTGTCAGAATAACAAGTAGATATGATAATAACTAGGTAGATATTTAGTATGATGGAAACAAAGCATATATATATATACGAATATATATATATATATGTATATATATGTATGTATATATATATGTATGTATATATATATGTATATGTATGTATATATATATGTATATATATGTATATATATGTATGTATATATATGTATATATATGTATGTATATATATGTATATATATATGTATGTATATATATGTATGTATATGTATGTATATATATATGTATGTATATATATATATGTATATATATGTATATTAGCGTAAATTATATTAGTGTAAATTGACACAAGAGTCTAACACATCTTTTACTTTACTCACAAACATTTGGAGTTAATCGAGAACTTCCATTAAACCTAAACAAAATAACTAGAGTTATTTCAGATTTTTCAAACTATGAAGGTAATTGAAAGAAAATAAATGTGTTAATCTTTGCATCTATGAAGAATGACAGGCTGGAATTTTAATTTGTCAATAAAGGCAGCATTCTTTCAAATGCTGCATCAGATGATGGCGTCTTACTCGTACATCCGAATGTAATTGATTTCATAAATTGCACTTTCAAAACCAGATGAAATAATAAACCTGATGTTGCTTTTTCAGAAAGTAATATTTTCGCATTAATGTCAAATGAATATACAAATGTGTTAAATGCAAATGAAAAACAAATAGTTGAAATAACAGACATAATCATATATTAGGAATTGGTTGAAGTGATTCAAAGTGGTTACGATGAATTCAACCGAAGTGATTCAAAGTGGTTAATCTTTCACGTAATACTCGAACGTCATGACCGCGATTGAAAACAACCTTCCTCATATTCTTCTCCTGGGATATTTCCGACGAAGAGAAAATAAATCATAATATCATTCCTATAAATGCTTAACGTGACAGAAACTTCCTTACAGGATTTGTTCACGACGAACGGTCATCGGGGAAAGTATCTCACATTCTTCGTAGACCCCATATTCTGTTCAGTCATACAAATTAACATTTGTCAAAACTAAAATAAATTCAAAAAGTAATGAAAGCTTAAAGGAAATGACGAAACCCAGAATTTCGAAACATTCAAATTCGTTCGTTTTCGAACATCGAAAGCAACCTTCAGTAAATTGTCTCTTCTAGGCATATTTCCAATGAAGACGAGATAAATCATTCAAATATTTGCGTCCACGCGTACCCTAGAAGAACCAGTCTAAGCGGATTAGTTCACGACGAACACTACCTGCAAATATATATATATATATATATATATATATATATATATATATATATATATATATATATATAATGTTGTACATTGTTTTTAAATCACATATATTCATCCCGAATAGTATTAACACGTGTGATGTTTTGAACGTGAGAATTAAAATAAATTCAAATACATGTTGATTGTTTAAAAGTTACAGCCGAATCAAATAATTTAAATGACTTGTATCGTGGTCATTTTAGGGTTCGATCGATGTATTTTTCCAGTTTTACGATCAAATCTTTCACTTAAGTCGAAAACAACTTTCAGTACAATATCTTTTCTGTGGATATTTCCGATGAAGACGAGACAAATCGTTCATATCATTTGCGTTCACGCGTACCGCCAGCAGAACCACTCTTATTAGATTCGTTCATGACGAACGCCACCGACAAAAATATCTCTTTGTTATACATTCTTCTTAAACCCCTTATATTCCTCTATAACAAAATCAACGTGTATGATATTTTGCATGTTAGAACAAAAATAAATTCAAAAGCACGTTGAAAGTTTAAAAGTAACAGACGAAACAAATAATTTACATATCTTACATCATGAAATCGTATTAGGGATCGATCGATGTATTTCAGCCTTTTTACGATCAAATCTTTCACTTAAGACCCAAATGTCATGCAGATGATCGAAAACAGCTTTCAGTATAATATCTCTTCAGGGATGTTTCCGATGAAGACGAGATAAATCATTCAAATCATTTGCGTCCACGCGTACCGCCAGCAGAACCACTCTTATCGGATTCGTTCACGACGAACGCCACGGGCAAAAGCATTTCTTTGCCTCGCCACACCCTCTCCGAACCCATCTATCCATCCACCCCTCTCTCTTTCCACCCCTCGCTCTCACACTCTCCCCTCCCCTCTCTTTCGGCCACAATCGCAATCCTCCCGTTCGCTAACGCGCCCGCCGCGCTTCATTTGTCTTCATCACGAGGTTCGCAGCCTCGCCGCCGCGGGCGAGCGGCGTCGGCGGCGGCGGCGGCGGCGGCCGGATTTTAAAATCTCATTCGCCGGGGAATCCCCCGTAGCCGCAAGTGGGGGGTTCTAACAGGGTTATGATGGAGATGCGATGGGAGAAGGAGAGGTACATACGAAATACAATTGCATTTTACTGAGAACTGTACAGCAATTGGGAGTGGAGGACGGTACACTATTTTTGTTTTGTGTCGCAAATAGAACTCGGAGAATCTAACAATCCGAAATTGGAAGATTTAGGTTTCAAAGGAACAAATCACTGAAGAATTGAAACTTCGACGTATCCGATCTTCGAAGCGTCCAAATACCAAAGCATCCAAACTTCAAATCAAGCAAATTTCAAAGTATCTAAACTTCGAATAATCAGAATTTCGAAGTGTCCAAATTTCGAATCATCCAAATTTCAAAGTATCTGAACTTCGAACCATCCAAAGTTCGAAGTATCTTAACTTCGAAGCATCCAACTTTCGAAGTATCTTAACTTCGAAGCATCCAAATTTCTACATATTCAAACTTCGAAGTACATAAATTTCAGAGTAATGTAAAATCGGAACAAACGTTTCAAGTGTTCAAACGTTGATGTGTCCAAACTTAGAAGGGTCTAAACATAGGGCCAAAGGCCCTCAGGCATTTTGTCGTCCAAGATCATTAGAACTAGTTAACTCCCGTGGCACTTACAAGATTTTATTTTGCCTCTAATTTTGATTATTAATATTTACTTATTAACTAGAAGTTAGCATGACTCTGTCTTTCCATATTTCCCTCCCGTAATTCCCTCCATAGGAGTACAATGTAGCATCATTCAACTCTTTTCATATTTCCTTTGTAACCACGAGCCTCTAGATCCAAGTAAGTTGTATCGACTTTCGTATCGACCAAGTAATGTATATCGACTTTCGTATCGAAGGCAAAACCATATCATTAAAAAATAAATATATTTAGTCTATATCCTAAATATATATTTTCATTAAACTAAAAAAATGAAGATTTTCGGTAAATGTATCATGTGTCATGTATCGTGTGCATTGTCGGTATATAGAGATGTTCGTTGTTGGTGCAAATTGTTATTCAAATATTATATATCTTGCTTTAATTTCGCACGCATAATTCCGCATTCTTGTATTTATTTATTGTGATGTTTGTAGCACTATCGTTGATTTACAACAGAAAATTCAAAATAAAATAAATACCGTATTTTATTGCAGAATTATCATTATGTGCAACTGTTCCATAAAAGATAATTAAATATGCAAATTTTTGAACGAAGTACCTTTATGCGAAAAATATTCTGTTCTTTGATTAAATTTACAAAGAAGTATTTCGTGCTTATTGCACATTCCGTCGCCTATCGTATTTTCGGAGGGAATTCTTAGGAATACTTCAAATGCGAACTAATTTTTTCATAAAACTGGGTCACAGGACTGATGGGTTATAAGATACCTTCGCCCTTTGTATATGAATGAGAATATAATGTGATTCTCACATTATGTATCAGTTTTGATAGATAAATAAAATCTTAACTTGATTTTCTGTACGCCTGATATTGTAAAAACATCCAAAGCCATTGTTTTTCATTTTACCTGAACGTTAAAATGTGCAGTCACGAACAAGACAAGGAAAGATATTAAAAAATATGTTTTTTGAATAAGTGGTTTGGTAAGTTACATACGGTAATCATAATGATGACAGTGAATGATAATAACAAAATATATATTGATATTCATAAAAAATAAAACGTTAAATGAGTTCACAACCAATCAGGAAGAAAGAAAGAAATCCGGTGGAGTGAAAGGATACCACAGGCATGCGAAGATGCAGATATCAGCCGCACGAGAGAAAGATATTCTCGGAGATTGGATTTTAAAAGAGATTACACCTGAGGGAGATACTTTTTTGGCGGGACTGTACCTCGCACGCCGCTCGTCGTTTCTTTCTTCTCATTAGATTCTCATTTGTTTTGCTCCCGCGGGACGTACGCGGGCAGCGCAGCCAGTGGGGAGCGGAGATCCTACGAACTACGAAGAAACGCTTAGGGTTCTCTCTAGAGCAATACAGTCCTTGCTAGCTGTGGACGAGCTCGCGTGTTGTTCCATAGTCGCTCTCACATGTGTTGTATCATTTACTTTGTAATTAGAATGTGCTCAAGGATTTTAGATGAGCATTTTGTTTGTAATTACAAAATATCTGAGTCGACCCAGCTACTAAAGCACAGGAAGACAATTTTTTTTGTATTCTTTACATATCATATAGTTTTATTTGAATATGGAGAAAGGCTAATGAATATACACCGATGAAAAATTCTTTATTATGTCTTTTATCAACTCTT
Organism: Acheta domesticus; assembly: GCA_031308135.1. Lineage (NCBI taxonomy): Eukaryota > Metazoa > Arthropoda > Insecta > Orthoptera > Gryllidae > Acheta > Acheta domesticus. Next base: position 78,950,263 of record JAHLJT010005437.1, on the reverse strand, counting down.
CATTAATTTTCAATGTAGTAATTAATGTGAAGATTGCTTATGTGTTGTCCTGTATTCGATCTCATGGGAGCCGTAGCTTTAATTCTTTGGTGTGCTTAAGCACTTAAAAATGACTTTCTATTGTAAATAGAAAATGTCAGCTTTTAAAGCTAATATATCACCATAATTCTGTATTTTTTGGCTTCATTCTTCTCATTTGAATTCATCCAATTCCTTTCTTCACATTTCATTTTCCACAGTGATTTATAAAAATGTTGGTTATATTGATTGCGACGTAATGTTACTACTAATAAAAACTGGTTTACATTCTTTGAATAATTTAAGTAAAGATCGAGTTCAATTTTGTTATTGAAAATGTTTTATCAAAGCAGCCACAAAGTATCTTTTTTAAGACTTGACGAAGAAAACAATCAACGGTTTAATATTGTCTGACTTGATTCAGCAAGAAGAAGAAGAACGGCTACTAGTGTTACTGCATGAAAATTGCGTCAACTTGAGTGAAGTATATTGTGGCGTCATACGGGTGTAATCAAAACACAGACAAGAGTGGGTTGTAATAACAGTGAGTTTATTCATAAACTAGAACGTAGCCACAAATAGCATTGTAGCTCATGCACTGAACTTTGAGAGTCATAACAAAGGAACAACCAGAAAGAAAAGTAACGTGCCATTTTTTCTTTCATATTTGAAAGCTTACATTTAGGATAAATACAGCACAAATATTAGAATATGTAATGGAAATACGAAAAAGTACATTTAGAACGTTTTAGCAATGGTTCTGAGTAGAACGCCAAGTAATTCGCAATAATTTCGTGGGTCCTGTTGAGTTAGGAGAAGGGGCGCTGTTATTCAATCAGGAGCTGCAATCTGTGAATTTCTCCTGATTTGATAACAGAGATCCTCTCTAACTCACCAAGTTATAAGAAAAATAAAAAAATAAAAGAGAACAGAATCGTATTAAGTGTCGTGACATGTTCTTCTGCCTTTTCATGTAATTAATCGTACTGGTTATAATACGATTGATTTCCGTATCTGCGAGAGAAATCAAAAGTAACTCCCTTGTTCATTTGTTAACCTATTTTCAAATATCTTTTCGTACCTGATAGCTACATTTGTTCTCTTAGTAACTTTTCGATACAGTTCCCATCCCTTTCCAACACACAAGCCAAATGCGTAATTAGACGGGCAAACCTATGGGAGATTCATTCTGAAAGTTGCTGTCTACACCAGAATCGAAAGACTGCTTTCGCATCATTAGGGCGAAAAGCATGTCCCTTAATGCGCTCTTTAATCTGTGGGAAAGGGTAAACGTTGTAAGTAGATCTCCGCCTTTTATGAAAAACAGCCGAATGAATTTCAGTGTCGCTCTTGACGAACACTCCAGAACAAATCGAAATGCCCCCCTTCCCCGCCAGGGTTCGAGTCTCGACGGTGGCGGATTTTCGATACTAGTAGCTTCTTTTTTGCGTATATTTTTTTCTCATTTAGATTACGATAAAATTTCCGGCATGATGAGGACCAAATAAAAGAACGAAACGTCGACATCTAACAAAACATATAGTGTAGATTGTGTTTTTTTCTATAACTGACGTGAAAGTTGGCACTTCTATGTGTTTTTTTCACCTAGAAGGTTTATGTGTTGTTAATTCTGTTGTAACTCCACTACACGGCGCTGTAGAACAAAACTAAATGTTCACGTTAAGTGCGACCCGAACACACACTGCAGCATTTTGAATCTATATCGTTAAATAACTCCTGAGGCGTTCTAGGGCCTTAGAAACTAAAATGTTGAAGTCGAAGGCCACAAAAAATCGTTTCTCAGACCGTAATCTATAGAATGACCTCTTCTCCGAACATTCTATTACATTTTTGCTGGTCCGGGCTCTTCCCGATATTACCTCGCCTGCTTAGAGACGTGCAGAATCTGCAATTAATTGTGAATGAGAGGGACAGAGAGTGGCAGAGACAGATCCACACAGAGACAGACAGGGACAGGGTGAGGGAAGGAGGGAGAGACAGAAGGAGTGAGAAAGGGTGATGGGAGAGGAAAGAGGGAGATGAAGGGCAGAGCAACGTCTGCCGGGTCTTCCTAGTATATGATAAGTAAATAACAAATAATTCATAAATAATAAATAAATAATATCAATAATAAATAAATAAACAATTATAAATAATAAATAAACAATTATAAATAATAAATAAATAAACAATAATAAATAAACATTAATAAATAATTAATAAATTAAAATAATAAATAAACACATATCTATATGCTTCCACAAAATAAAACACGACCGCAACTGCCCCCTTGGGCCAGGGTTCCCGGATCGCGGATGATCCCCGCAAGCGCGCCCCCATGCGGGCGGCGGCTACTGCGCGTTGATTATGATAAATTCGGCGCGCGCGCGCGCCTACGATGGCGTCGCTCGTTTATCTCCATATCCCGCCGCCAGGGGCGCGCCAGTCGCCACCCCTCCGCTAATTCCCGCGCCCCGTCTCCCCGCTGCCGTGAAGAGGAGGGCGCGAAAGTGGAGGGTGAGACGGGAGGAGCGCGGGGTTGACGAACGCTCCGCGGGTGATTACGCGGGAAATGTACTGCTCGTTGAGTAACTCGTGGGCTTGCGCATTTCGGAGCCGCGTGACTCCCGCCCACGTTTTCTCGAGTTATCATACCGGGAGAGATGGCTCAGTGCATCAACTGATGTCACTGCAGTCTCTCCGACCGGGAGGTCGGAGAGATTGATTGATTGATTGATTCGTGTTTCCGGGCGCGTCAACTACTTAGGTCATTAGTCCCGTAAGTGTAGTGCGTGTTTTTTTCTCGGGAGGTGGCGATGATCTTTCCTCGCTGGATGACGAGGGACTGGAACCTAGGACCTCCCGGTCAGAGGGACTGCAGTGACATCAGGTTGATGCACTGAGCCATCTCTCCCGGTTCTAGGTTGGAGTCCCGACGGCGGCAGGATTTTCGACACTAGCTTGTCAGGTAGGTCGAATTCAGTCGCTGTCTGGAGGAGAATTCTAGCGGCCGGCTGCTCTGGTCGGTAGTTTTCCGTGGTTTCTCTAATAAACCGCAGGCGAATGCCGGAGCAGTACCCTAACAAACGGAACACGGACCGCGCGCGATCTTTCCTTTCTCTTCCTTGTCTTATCCTCACCCCTTACACACACAAACACTAACATGCACCACACTACCACACGGGCCGGGAGACCGGTCGGGAGCTTAGAGCATGTCCAAGCTGGGGCGGTGCTGTCCTGCTGCTGTTGGAAATACCTGGCTGAGGGGAAACCCCACTAACCGACGGTAGGTCGACGCCGGATCTTGCCATTCAGCGGGGAAAAGTTCATCGCCACGTTCAGAGGAAAAAACACGCTCTACACTTACGGGACTAATGACCTCTTGACGTAGACGCGCCTGGGATCACGAATCAATGAATCAATCGAATTATAATTTTCTTAGGTGCGTGATTGAAGTAGTATTACCTGTTTTTGGACTCATTCAATACTTTGATCATTAGTATAAGATTGAACTGTGTGTGATGTGATTTGATTTGATTTATTTGGTCAAAAACAATAAAAATGTATGTGATGTTTGGGGGAGAAGATTATCTGCGCAGGTTTTCTTGAGTTTCCAGTATCCCTTCCCAACATTTCGACTATAATTACGATAGTTGAAAAACGAATAAAAGTTTTAAAAAAGAAACAAATAATGTGTGTATATGTATAATGTGTATGCAAATATTCAGCACTGAGGGTTTAGATTAAAATGACTTTTGCAAGCTAGGGGTTTCCGAGAGCAAGGGCCAGTTATGTATTTATTTTTTCCACGCCTTGGAGGAAGGGAGAGGGTGTAAGACGAATTCTTTTCACCGCATTTAGCATACTTGGCGTACTTGAGGTTTTTCTTTGATCACACAGCTATAGAAACTGAGAAGATTTGTGTTAGAGAGGTACAGCTCACTTTTGCCTCTACTGGGAATCGATCCGGGATCGCCCCACGGAGAGCTGTGCTGTGTGAATGAGCCATTCGTAAGGCGTCTATGATGCATTTTCCAAATAATATTGAGAACCAAATAAACAAATTCAAAACTACTTTTTAAAGATAAAGTTCCAAGTATAAAGAGCCACCACAAAATTTATTTTTTTAAGTGTTCTACTTGTTACAGACGTTTTAATGGTTTCTTCAGCAGATACATGACATACCTGAAGAAGTTCTCTTTCAAGGGACGAAACACATGTAACGTTGAATACATTGTTAAGTTTTAAAACTTGTTCTTCTTACTTACAATTCTACCTTATCATTTATCTCGAAAGTGTAGTGCGTGTTATAACACGGTGGTGTTCCTTCTTCACCGTGAGGTCCGTTGCCGACCTACACGCCATTTTGCGGGATTTCCCTCCTTTCTCTGTATTACCCGTTAGAGCCGTGTCCCAGGTGTGACAAATTGTAAACTCTCTACGTATGTGATAGTGTAGTGCATGGAAACATGTGTGTGTGTGTGTGTGTGTGTGTGTGTGAGGGAACAAGGATGAGAAAAGAAAAATTGCGTGCGGTCCTAGGTCCTTTTGTTACGTGTATTTGTACGGCATTCGCCTCGCACCGATTCGAGAAACCATGGAAAATTACCTACCAGAGCAGCCGGCCGCTAGAATTCAGATAACTCCAGATAGCGGTTCAATTCGACCCAGCTAGGTGGAGAAAATCCGTCACTGTCGTTTTTTTGCACCATAGGACTTCGCGGCCAGAGACACTGCACAATATTTGTTGCATTAAGTCATCTCTGCCGGTACACATTTTCTGGAGCCTTTGTATTTTTTTATGAGGAAAGAGTGAAGAGTTTCGTTCTTTTGTCAAAAGTGCTAGCAGATTAATTACGTAGATGATTTGCCCATGTGAATAGTTTCTATTACGCTTGAGCAAAAAGTACCGTTATAAAATGTTGCTAACAATGCTGTTTACCACTTCATTCAAAACTATCGGAAGTAACGAGGCGTTGAGTAGGTATTTTATTTTTCATTATTATTATTATTATGAAGGAAAAATAATTAATTCTATGTATGGCGAAAATTGTTTTATATTCAGACCCACCACGATTTGTTTCAACAATTGTCATAGTTGTTCCAGCGGAAACGTGTTTGTATTTAATTACATTAACCTTTTTATAAAATGCCAGAATAGGGCATACTATTACAATATAATTATGTCATTTCAATAGTATATAATTCACAGATTAAACAAAGCATTCAATTTTGCCAATAAGTATCACATAAATTATTGTTTGTGTTGAGTACTGTGTATTTAAATGCAAATATATCCCACCCTTCCTACAAATCCTTTGTCTAGTTGGCATTGCCACACCGTGAAAGATAAAATTATTACAAATGATGAAATGTATGATAAAATTATTATGACATGAGGAAACAGAACATTTTCACGCTCCGTGTATTGTTTTTACGTTGAGATAGAGAATGTTGTTAGAAGAAATGGAACTTTGGATCGTCCTGTTAATTTAATTCTGCTTTAAATAATTTTAGTGATGAAGTAAATAAGGGTAGTTAAACGAAATTGGAGGATTTCCTAGAAAGTATAATTCAACGTTTAAACACATTTTGAGGCTATCAAGGTGTTAACATAAATTATCCACCTATTGATATCAGTTAATTGTGGATAGTTCTATTAAAGCAGTTCGACCGTTCTCGTCATCCATCAGGGAAAGCACACTGCCAACTGTGGTGATAAAAAGCATGCACTATACTTACTGGGATTAATGACCTTAGCAATTGAACGCCAGAAAATACGAAATAATTAATCAACCCAACTTCTTAGATAAGTGTAAAAAATTCGTCACACTGGTTTGCAGGTACGTACTTGTAACTAAATACCATATTACACTCAATGAGAATATTTAGATTTACGCATGTTAAAGATTCCGACATGAAACAAATTTTCCGAGTAATCAGTATATTATGTAATTTACGCGCAAACTCGACGCCAGTTATCTGTAAAACTAATCACTGGGAGCTCTACACTTCAAACAAAGGACACGCCAACATCAGTGAGGGTTCGTGTTTTATAACTTCCTCCTCGCCTCGTTTAGGAGCAGCTACGACTGGTCGTTTGGCTTCTCCTGCCTCCCTCTTAGTCGCTTAATGCGTTAACATTCGCGGCATCGTATCTGAAGCATTATGGGCGTGGCGGGGTATTCAATGCTGCGAGAAGGCGTAAAAATTTTAACCCGCCCATCACGGCCTTCTGACTTCGCGTGGTTGAGACGGCTGGCAGGAAACTTCAGGGGGCCGGGGTGGTTGTTATCGGGCAGTAAAATCCTCCTCGTTTAGATTAATACTATTCATTAGAGGTAATAACAGGGTTGGAACCCTTTTCGTGATGGGATGTTTAGGGAGTAGATGCGTCGGTTGTTCAGTTTTGTGTGGAGGGGCTGTCGTCTCGGAGATTGGAGTGGTGTGTTGGTTCGCGGCCCGAGATGTCGTGTTTCGTGTATTCCCTTTGTGGTATGTTGCTGTGCCTGATTTGAGTTGAAACGGATGGGGGCAATATAATGATAAACCGCATTCCTACATGGAAAATAATCGTAGAATTTACCTTCAAAATTCAACAACAGAGATTGTGATTCGACCTACGTGGTTTCATATGACAATACGTGCATAGGAATCAGCATGAGGTATACACAAAATCTGAGAAATGTCTAGATGTACACATTGTCTCTCTCATTTATAAAATTTGACTGATTATAATTTTATCTGAATTTTTCAGTTATGTTTATTTCAATGCTGGATGTCTGTTTATATTTTTGTACAGTTACTTTCGATTTTATTCTTTCCCTTTGCGCCTTTCATATTCGTGTTTTTACTTCATTGTTTTTCTTATTTTTATGACCCTGTTTACACTTCATTTTCGGTTCAGGATTCAATTTGTGAACTGTTATGTCTCAATCAAAACGAAACGTATGCGTCAACTCCACTTTTTTCTGACGAGTGTCATTAGTATTTTTTAAAAAAAGAGAAATATTGCAATTTTCAACAAAACAATAGAATCTTGTGCTCAAACTTGTTTTGATTGTTTAAAACGCTAATATTCGTATCGTCGTTCCCATCGTATTTTATAATAAAATTTGCAGATTTTGTAATCTTAGTCGTCATTATCAAAAATTCCAAAAAATATCCAAAATCTACTACGTAATTTATTTTCAGTATAATTCCCTTATTCTATATTCTTTCGAATGAAATAGTAAAACATTTAATTCGCAACGCCTTGTGAACTACTTTGCAGCGTTTCGTATAAACGCAACATTCTTGAATTTGACGCATTCTACGCTTGGATGTCGCTAACGCTATTAACTACTTAGAGGGGATTTAGTGATTGAAATACCACCTGTATGTCCCTGTGCTACGGCTTGAATTCCACAAGCTGTTGCATTTCTTTCTCCTCCGATCGGTACGGAAACCTATATTTCTGCTTTGCATTGTGGAACATTCGTAGTTGAGATGCGACATTGAAATCAATGTTTTAAACAACAATATATTTTAATACATGGATTAAATATCGATATTAAAACTCTAAAAAGTAATTCTTTAGATATTGAATTGAATATAATACCGGTTGACGAACACGAAACGTCTGCTGTAAAGCAATAAAAATATAACATAAGAAATTCTATGTATTTGTATTCGAAGTTCTTTCAAACCTACAAATCCATTATTTCATGAAGATGATAAAAATCATCGAAACCCAATGCTTTTTATATCGGCTTTAGCAACGAGGTTTTTTGCCGACATATTTTTTTAACGTTTTCGATGTTTTCTTTGTGACTAAAAAATTCTCATAATCAATTTTATAAAAGTTCCAATAAATAATAATGTTTTTATCCTTTCATGAACTACAAATGAACTATACTTTTATAAACTTAGTACTGAAACGTTTCTGGAACACATTAACTCAAATTTGATAATTTCAGAGTTGCCATGATGATGCCGACATATTATTAAGCACATGTACATATGCATATTCGGGAGAAAGATTAAATGCAAAATGTATGGAAAATACTTTTTCCAAACACTTGTACTTTTACTTTTTCGTCATCATCTTTAAGAGAAAGCCAAGTAATACTCCAAGGAAGGACGGCGGTTTTTTCGAGTACAAAGCCTCCTTTAATGGAGTCCTAATCGACCGCTCGTCGCGGGGTCCTTGTGGAACACCCGGAGTGAGCCTTTGGAAAAAATCAAAAATCGTTTTCAAGAAATCTTTTTTTTTCCGTATTTTTACTTTCACTAAAACCTGTTGTCGAAAAAGTTATGTAATGCGGGAACGAAAAAGGGCGATTTTTCGACAGAAAAAGCCCTTTAACGGCCGCACGTCCAAATCGAGCGCCCGTCGCGGGATCCTTGCGGAACACCCGGAGTGAGCCTTTGGAAAAAATCAAAAATCGTTTTCAAGAAATCTTGTTTTTTAGTATTTTTACTTTCACTTAAACCTGTTATCGAAAAACGTATGTAATGTGGCAACGAAAAAGGGCGATTGTTCGGCAGCAAACACCCCTTTAACGGCCGCACGTCCAAATCGACCGCTCGTCGCGGGGTCCCTGTGGAACACCCGGAGTGAGCCTTTGGAAAAAATCAAAAATCGTTTTCAAGAAATCTTTTTTTTTCCGTATTTTTACTTTCACTAAAACCTGTTGTCGAAAAAGTTATGTAATGCGGGAACGAAAAAGGGCGATTTTTCGACAGAAAAAGCCCTTTAACGGCCGCACGTCCAAATCGAGCGCCCGTCGCGGGATCCTTGCGGAACACCCGGAGTGAGCCTTTGGAAAAAATCAAAAATCGTTTTCAAGAAATCTTGATTTTTAGTATTTTTTACTTTCACTTAAACCTGTTATGGAAAAAGGTATGTAATGCGGGAACGAAAAAGGGCGATTTTTCGGCAGCAAACACCCCTTTAACGGCCGCGCGTCCAAATCGACCACAAGTAGCGGGGGTCCTTGTGGAATAGCCGAAATGAGCCTTTGGAAAAATCAGATTTTTTTTAAAACAGCTTATTTTAGGACTTTTACTTTATCAACATAGAGAGAGCTGAGTAAGAAGAGAGCTGAGATTCCAACAAAGAACAGTGATATTTTTTGAGAAAGAACCTCAAAGGCGTAAAAATGGATCGTACCTCGCACGCCACGGGTCCCGTGGAGCACCCTGAGTGAGCTTTGTGAAAAAGTCAAAAATCATTTTCAAAACAACTTGTTTGTATTTTCATTTTTTCGTAAACCTACTATCGGAAAAAACAGGAAATGCGGGAACGAAAAAGGGCGATTTTGCGGCAGCAAACACCCCTTTAACGGCCGCACGTCCAAATCGACCGCTCGCCGCGGGGACCTTGTGGAACACCCGGAGTGAGCCGTCGTGTGCGAAGGGCCGTGGGCGGACCGCGTCATTCCGCCCGCCCGAGCCCTCCCCATCGATCGGGCCCTTTATTTGCCCATATTTCAGCGGCGGCGCCCTGCGAGGGACGTGAATGGCCGCGGCGTGTTGCCCCCTCCCCCACCCCGTCGCCCCCTCCCGCCCCTGCGCCCTCCCCGGGCAGATGGTCCTCTCGGAGTGCAACTCTGTGCTCTGCCAGCTACAGCTCTGCCTTTGCGCGATGCAAAGCCGTTGCGGATTTGGCAAGTTGCTTACCAAAACACCAAAGACAGACAATGGGAAAGAACGGGTGTACAGAATGGGGGCCTTAATGTGTTTATCAGAGAGAGGGAGAGAGTATTTGTAAACCACTGAGTGTCTCATATTCTCACGTAGAATATTTGACGAAGAAGATTTAGATTTAATAATATTGTGCAGTTTAAATGAATCTGTTTTATATACGTTACATTCGTTCTTGTTTCTTTACGAAGGTGAGTGTACCCCCCTCTCACAATCTCTCCCTTGCAATCTCCTCGGGCAGATGGTCCTCTCGGAGTGCAACTCTGTGCTCTGCCAGCTACAGCCTTTGCGCGATGCAAAGCCGTTGCGGATTTGGCAAGTTGCTTACCAAAACACCAAAGACAGACAATGGGAAAGAATGGGAGTATAAAATGGGTGCCTTAATGTGTGTATGTGTTTATCAGAGGGAGAGTATTTGTAAACCACTGAGTGTCTCATATTCTCACGTAGAATATTTGATAAAGAAGATTGAGATTTAATCAAATTATGCCGTTTTAATGAATCTATTCTATATTCGTTCTTGTTTCTTTACGAAAGTGAGTGTACCCTTCTCATACCCCCTCCCTTTGCTTCTCACCGAGTAATGGTTCTGTCAAAGTGCAAGTCTGTGCTCTGCCAGCTACTGCCTTTACGCGTTGCAAAGCGGTTGCGGGTTTGACAAGTTGCTTACCAAACCTCCGAACACAGACTATTGGAAAAGAATAAGTGCCTTAATGCGTGTAAAACACACACACCAAGAATATTAGTCTGGATTTAATTAAATAATGCAGCTTTAATGAATGAAGCGTTCCTGTTTGATTGACGATGCTCAGAATGAATGGCGTGAATGACGAGGCAGGAAAAAGTTGACGAGGTTCAGAAAATACCCATCACATTCCCTTTGGCACTCACTCTCCGGGACGATGGCGGTCTTGGAGGGTAACGCTGTTTCTACGTCAACTACTGACATTTCGGATTTGCGAAGCAGTTGCAGTTGTGGTAATATGTTTGACAAATTAGTTAGAGGAAAGCTAACGGGACAAGTCTAAGTTTTACAGCCTTAAAGCGCATTAAATATGTGTGTAGACCAATGAATGACCCACAAACCCGCTTAGATTACTAATTTAAGAATGTATATATTTCATAAAACGGTGCAGGTTTAATGGTAGTGTGTGTTTAGACTAATCAGCATCCTACATACACTCTTAGAATTCTAGTGCAATGAAAGTACGGATTTAATCAGATGACACATTTTTATTGAATTAAGCGTTCCTGTTTCATCTACGATGGTGAGTTTACTCCCAACGCTCTCATCTCCTGAACTCATTCCCCGTCCCCTGAACTTTCCCTGGGCAGATGGTTACCTCAGAGCCCCACAGTGTCCTCATCTAGTCAAAGATATTGCCCTACAGGGGCTACAGTTTTGGCAAGTTGCCCGCCAGATCTCAAGAGAAAAGACAATTTGGCAAGACTTAGGTGAATAGGATGGATGTCTCAGTACGTGTGTCAATAAGCGTCCTACATACCTGCATAGAATATTAGTCTAAGAATCAGATTTCATCAAACAATGCAATTTTTATGAATGCAGTGTTACTATTTCATTCACTAGGGTATCCCTTTCTACTTCCATTTCGTTCTCCTTCGGGCAGTTGGTATTCTCAAAGTTCAACGGTTAATATACTCTGATAGCTACAAACTAGTGCGGCAACACTGATAACAAAACATAAATATTTTCAAAACTCGATGTTCAAAATTAAAACATTGGTGTTAGTGGTACATGGAACAAAAACCATCGATTCTGTGTAAACATCAGTGTTTTAAATGGCTGGGCTTATTCATCATCTCCACACGACACATCGTCCATTGTGTAATAGTACATTATGAAACGATGATGTATTAGAACCCGTTACATCCAGTTTCATACGGTACATTTTCTACGCCCTTTAGTGTCTTTTATAAGTTAAACTTTTACATTGAATCGTTTCGCAGTTGGCATGCATGATTCAGCCAAGGCCACCAAGCGTACACCTCTCTATCCTACCCTGCCCCCAGGTGGTTTTACCAGCCCGCATGCGTGGGAGTGCAAACTTTACGTTTTAACTTACTTAAGAAATATTTCCATTAACTAAAATACAACTCATTGAAAACAGTTTTTTACGAGTAATGAAAATAAAGAAATTGAACATTGTAGATAACATTATTTTATTTTATTTTCGCTTTTTCTCGTGTTTTTGGAGGTATGAACTCCACCTCTGATTCACTAGCAATTTTAAACTAAAGAATTGGCTGTTTTTCAGGATAACTACAACAGAAACACACAACACAAAATGACTTGCGTTATGATCTTATCGTCAGTCAAAGGTTCCCTCCAAAACCTACCACTGCGCTAGTCAAATAGGATCACAGTGAAATCACGATCCAATTTATTTTAAATAATATTCCATGTAAAAATTACTAATTATAAAATAAATAAAAACTGACAAGCATAATGTAAAATTAAATGCACTTTTAATGTTCACAATCGATTGAAACATTTACTATATCGATTCTCAACGATTAGATGTCAATGCTTGGTGTGTAAACTTCTTTGTAATTGGTCAAGAACCTGTATCATAATCAGGTCTGTATCGTAATGGTATCATTATGCAATGCGTTGCAGTCATCAAATGGCAGAATTATACAGTGGGAGTAGAAAGAAAAGAGTTTGCAGCACTACAAGTAAGCAAATGTCTGTCTGTCCAAGGCTCCAATTAGGACCCAGCACCAGAAAAAGGAATAAAACAACTCGCCTCATGATCCCGCTGCGGTCTCCGTTCCCGTCCGTTCGAATCAGCGCGAGAAGGAAGAATACTTGGGGTGTAAACTTCCCTGTAAGTGGTCAAGAACCTGTATCATAATGAGATCTGCATCATAATGAGTATTATTATGCCACAAGTTGCAGTCATCAAATGACCAAATGATACAGTGGGAGTAGAAAAAAAGAGTTTGCAGCACTACAAGTAAGCAAATGTCTATCCAAAGCTCCAATTGGGACCCAGCACCAGAAAAAGGAATAAAACAACTCGCATCATGATCCCACTGCCCGCTGCGGTCTCCGTTCCCGTCGGTTCGAATCAGCGCGAGAAGGAAGTGGGTGATCTATCAGTGGCAGAGGGCAACCCCGGGCTGAGACCGAAGCCGTTGGAGATCTGGAGGTCACGCGCTGTCTTCTCTCGGGAAATGCATTATGCAACAGGTCCAACGCCCCCGACGCGATCCGGTCAGCTCCGCCGTCAGCGGAAAACGCATTTCTTCCTTTTTTTTCGGTCTGCTTCTCGGAAGGCTGTAAAGGGCGAGGCTAGTTCCGTCCGGCCACCGGTGAGAGGGGACTACTGGAAACGGTGGGGCTGAAAAATATAATTTTTGCAGGACCAGCTTCGTATTATTTTCTTTAATAAGTAGTTCTATGTATGTATTACTCATTCACTTTACATTTGCAGACGGAGCGCTGCGATCTGTTTACATGACGTCACCGCCGACTGAATGAGAAACGCGCGTCAGCAGTAGATACTGACCGTTTGAAATGATATAGATGGCGGTGAGCAGCACACAGAACCCCGGCGGGGCAAGAACATAACCATTAAGCAGTAGATAAGTGCAAAGAAGAAATAAAAATATTGTACAGGAATGTTGTGAATAGCGGGTGGTGTGATCTATTTTATTGTATATTACCTCAATTATTTAAGGGCGCGGCTCCAGCGTACTGTCAGAAAGACGTAATTCGTCAGCTGTGTCCGTAGCGCTTGTTCTGCCGTCGGAGACAGCTGATTGGTCAGATGCTGATTGACATCGGGACCACTCGTGTATTCTCGGTTGTGTGTTGGGGCCTTCACTTTCAAAACAACATTAGTTCCTAATTCTGCCGTCTGCAAATGTAAAGTTAACGAGTAATACATATATATATATATATATATATATATATATATATATATATATTGGAATGTTCGAGATCGATTAACTCCAACCCCCAAAGTTTGACCGACCACCGCGAATGTTGATACTTCTGCGTGTTTTTTCATGGGGAAAGTTTTTATGCTGTTCATATTGTTGTAACTCTTAGATGGCGCTGCAACACAAGATGACGCTTCAGTTCTCGTGTGACACGGAGCAAAATCGAGGAGGATAGGAAGAGCGGACGGTGAGGGATGGAAAGACGAGAGACAGAGAGGGGAACAAAAGAGAGGGGAACAAAAGACAGAGGTAAAAAGGAGGAATAAGTAAAGATTGAGAGAGGGGAGAAAGAAAGCGAGAAAGAAAGGGGCGAAAGAGAGAGGGGAAACAAAAAGAAGGGGAAGAGGGAGAGGGGAAACAGGAAGAGGGGAAATAGAGGGAAGGGTCAGTAGGGGGAGGTAGAGGGAGTGGGTAATAAAGGGAGGGGGGAAGAAATGGAGAGAGAGCAGGACAACCGTCACCGGGTTCTGCTAGTTATATACACGAAAACTCGTATAATTGCTTAACATGTTATTATGAGGGTATCCCGAGAGCCTTTAAGCCATTACATTAGCTTTATTCTTACGCGTTCTAACATTTCTAATTCTGGTATTCACTCATGGCTAAATATACGAAAGCACCCTAAGTTTGACTGAACTATGGGGCTCTCTTATGGTTATACCGGCCGAGGTGGCTCAGAGCATCAACTAATATCACTGAAGTAGCTCCGACCGGGAGGTCCTAGGGTTCGGTTCCGGATGGAGGTGGCAGGATTTTCGACGCTAACTAGATAGCATAATTTTTTTTCCTCTTATCTTCGGGGTTTGCAGCTACTGAGCTTAGAAAGCACGCTATTGCTTTCCGCTCATCATCATCATCATCTCATATGAGCTACCCATTTTGTGATATCTGGTTATCTAATATTGTCTCTCTTTTGGGGATATCACGGAAGTGTTGCGAGAAAATGGGTTGTCCGTAGTGTTCGACAGAGAATGTGATAGGATTTGTTATTGTCTTGGAAATTCACCCGGTTTCTAAAAAATTCAAAATAATAATCATAAAGTTCAAAAATTATTTGCTGTTGATGTGTTGCGTTTTTTTGTAAACATATTGTGATAAAATAATGATGAATTATTTTACTTAATTTAATTTACTTTGCTTTTATTTTAATTCGCTAGCTCAGTTTTTGGGTTCTATACGATGACACACCTGCACACTTACCTGCAGGCTGGTTGTCACCGGATTGCCCTCTATACAGAGATGCCTGGAAGTCTGAAATTATATATATTCCGGAGGAATTACATATAACGTGGCACAACACTAATTTTGTTTTTTAAAAATTGAATTTGGGATTAACAATATAAATTCTCTTAAATGATTGCATGCATTAGGTTCACGGTACCGAATTGTCTGGCGTTGTGAAACGATGGCCCCGCAGTTCGTAGCCCCTTGACTTCCGCGCCGAAAATCCCTCTTCGCGCCGGTCGTCGCCGAAGTCGTCTGCTTCTTTCTTGCTGACTCACTTCTTGCACTATTGTTCCACAATCTATCCTCCCTATTCACGTCGATGTCCTACTTAAATAATTCAGATTACATTCGCGCCGCTACCACCACGATGCAAGTCAACCACCAACTCTCTAGTCCAGCGCCCCCTCCTGCCCGTCAACAACCTTCGTTACCTAGTAACCGCGACCGTCTAGATTAAAGCGCGGCGTTTGTTTTGCAATATTTTGTATATTACAGCTCCGTCCGTCCAAATTAAGGCGCGGCGTTTGTCCTGTAATATTTTGTATATTACAATATACTTAACATTCCTGTGCTTTGCTTTGTAGGTTGTAAGAGTATTAAGGTTAGTTATACAAACAGTGTCTCTTGTGTTCATTAATTTTATTATGTTCTCTTATAATCAGAACTTCTGTAACCCAAAACGGGATCATTGCAGGGAATGCAATACTGCACCAATATTAATTTTATTAAGGGCAAAAGTTTACAAACTATGAGTTAAAATGTCCTATAAGTGTCATCCAAATGTTAAAATAATGCTACTGAATTTCACACAATTCATTTATTCTGTTTAATGAAATACACCTTGTTTCAATGATTCGGTAATTGAAGACCTGCATATTTTTGTGGTTGATAAAAGGATTATGCACTTTGCCTCCATTAATGCACTCTTTGAATGTTCAACAACAATAATGTGGAAAGTGTTCCTACTGTAATTAAGTGTAATAAAACGCTTCAATATTGGTCGGGAGAGTAATGTGCTACATTTCGTGTTTTTTTAATGAAACCATCACGCTCTCATTGATCATGAATCTTTATTAACCCGAGAGAGGTGGCTCGGGGTCCCTTGTGACCCCACGTATCTTTGTTTAGCTGCAGTTGCCTAATTTTGCGAGTCAGAAACTTTACATTTCACATACCTTTCACCACATTCTTTAGCTTTTGTCTGAAATATTTTCAAAATTTTATATGTAATAATACATTTATAAATATTTGTGGAACCAATACAAACATCTTAAATTTCGTACTTTTTTTAACTTGTGTTGATTAGAATTGAAGCATTTTCAGTAAATTGTTGGTTTTTATGTGAGGTATCAGAAATTACTACATTTTCTGATACCTTTGTCGTTGAAATATTCAGAAAAATGTAAATGGAGTCACTATATAAAATGAATGACACAAGATAAATTTGCCCTTTTTATTTGTTTCAATTCCTCATTTGCATGTTTGTTTATAATAGTGCATTAAGTTAATACGACCTTATAAATGATTGATTATTATTAAAATAACTAGTTTCGCACATATTTCTTGCTAAATATAATTTTAGCAAGAAATAGTTTATAGGGGCCAGAAATGACCCCGCACCACCTCTAACGTAACTCTGGCAACCGCCACCTCTCCCGGGTTAATGGAATAATTAGGTCGGATTGCACATCGTACAATAACAAGACTTTTCAGAAGATTAGACCTGGAAATTTCGAAATATTCGGAAGGAATGTTGAGCTCTCTCGTTTTTTATAAATGTTGCATAAAGATCAGAACAAAGAGGACAGTTTGGGAGCGGAATTAATATTGGAGGAATATTACTACGTATTAGTCAGGCGTTGGTAAGTGAATGCTATCTGCTGTAGACCTAATCAAGATTACACGCGTTTATGAAGAAGCTTAGTAATCTCTCTCTACATTGCTAAATGTTTCAATGAAATAGAGAATGGCAATGGTAATACTCACAAACAGTGATAACGGTGGTTGAATTGTTGTGAAATCCTACAACTGTTACCGCAAATGACAATTACAGTCCTACAGCCTTTCTATGGCTGGTGTGGTTCATCTTTATTCTGCTCCAAGCTCTTTATTTGTAAAATGACAAGCAATTTACAGAGAGAACAGGACAAGGAGAATTCATTTTTGCTCTGTCTAATAAATGATTGTAATAAATAAATATCCGGGCAATGGCCTTGGGTTATTTACAGTCACGTTTGAAGAAAATTAAGAAATCGGTCGTAAGAAAAAAAAACGATGAAAGCAAATGTTATTTGATAACTTCCAGGTCGCTGGCGTTATGAAAGCAAGGCAATATTGATTCCAGTATTTCGTCGCTCAAATGCATTTTAATTTTTCATCAGCATTTTACGAGCACAGACCTACTTTCCACACGATCTGTTTTATCTCTGAATTATTTAACGCGAAAACGTTAGCGCCAGCGATCCGACTAAATTTAATTCTCATTGTGAAATCTATCACAGACGAATTCCACGAAACTGGTGTGGACCTACTGCGTATAACTTTCAAGCCACAATAGCCAATCCAATGCCCAAATCATCAAGAATTTTTTTTCTAGCTGGTTTGCTCAGTAACAACATTTACCGCTGCAGCGACTCTAACCCGGAGGACATAGGTTTCGTGTCCCGTAGGTTGCAGATCTTTGACACTAGGTAGATGACGATGTCGATACCAACCGCTGTCTGGAGGGTAATTCTAACAACTGGATCGGAAGATTTACCGTGACGACCAGATCGGTAGATTTACCTGATCGGGTGATTTACCAGGATCGGTAGATTTACGTTTACTCAAGAAAAATACATTATCAATAAAACGACAAGAAAGGGAGGAAAAATATGTATTCTCCGGGCATGTAAATAGGTGTGGTGGCATGTAAATGGTTTGGTTAGGTGACGTAGAAATTCGAGAAAAAAGCAATAACAATGAATCGACTAGTTTTGTTAAAATAATTAATTGTAGTGTTATATGAGAGTATTTTAATTTGTCCTGTGCAGGATGCGCGCTACTTTTTGGAAAACCAATTTTTGCGAATTTTGTCAGCAGAAGTTTTCTTGCAGTAGGACCACTAGTTTTTATTGATTTACTTGAACCAGTGAAAGCTATAATTTATGTAACTTTGGAGTGGTGAAGAAATGTTACAATTAATGTCTTGAAGGCAAACAATGAACCTTCTCAGCATTTTTTAAAGAATCACGTGAAACGGAGCGAAAATTGACCCACATGATGATTACAATAGTTAATTTTGGAAGTTTAGAATAAGTACATGCTTTTTCAGTATTTAGATTTATGCAATATAATTATTTTAGTGCATTCGTATTATGATATAATTATTATTTTCTGTTTTGATACTTAGTGGAATCAATTAATGCAAACATTTATAAAGCCAATAATACTTTTCTTGTCATTGAAACATGTGTAACGATTTAAATGTTTAAGAGTCGATGGAAATGTGTTGTAACATTACATGCACATATTATATATGGATATTTTGTAGTGCGCTGTTGAGTTGAGAAATATGGGTCTTTCATCATGAATATATTCTAATACGTCTGTATTGCATTGTTTTTCAAATGTGAGTAAGACAGTTTGCACAAAAACCACTTGATACCTAAATGAAAATGCAAATAAATTGTAGTATTCCAAGTTCAACAAAACACATGCAAAAATCATGTCAATGGCATTTAATATGCACTCATTAATTTCACGTTTTAATAAAAATATTTTTTTGATTTCACAATGTTGCAGACACCAATTATAATGTACTGAAGTGTTTTTACGTTTTTCCATTAATCAAAAATATAATGAATGTACTTAATAAGGGGATGTAAAATATTAATTTAATATTTATTCAGGACTGATGATTCTATAATATTCCCCACAGATCTGAATGATGCACATTAATGAAAATATTAAGTTAAAATATTTTCAAATTCTAGAGAAAATATAACATTTATTCTGATCAAAAATTAACTTACACAATATTCTTTTAAACTGGAAATAATAATGAAAAGTTTTGCTAATTCACAATTTTAAATAACAATACCTGCGTATAAGTCTTATTCAGATTTCAAAACAACATACGTCCTTCATTCAGCTCCATTTTAATTTAGACGATTCTCTGCATTGCTCTCTCCCAAATATTTTAGTCCATTCAATTATTCACAGTACTGTCTTTAACTAATACTCCTACCAATATGTTACGTCTTTCAAATCAAATGCTTCACGCTTTAATCACATCACTCTGATTAAAGCGTTCTGTTTCATCTCTGTCCCCAAAACGCTTGGCCCAACTTTACGCCCTCACTCAAGAACGTTCAATTCTAATCAAACTGTTGATTTTTGTGATTGTTCTAGATCGGCAGTCTCCATGACATCAAACATTGCCAAACTGCGATTTCCTATTCCAGTAAGCCGTGTCTGTACTTGTATTTCTGTCTTGGAGACAAATGTGAACGAAATACAAATGACACACTATTACGACTTTATTATAGTATATAGGTTTTTTTTCGGGTGCAGTTGGTTAGACAATTTGTTTCGCTTTTGTATGGTCCTCATGAATAATATGAATAATAACATATCGTCCTCATGCATGCATAATTGAGAAATGTATAATATTATTCAGGAAAATTATTCTGTGCCAAACGATAAACGAAGTAATATTTGTAATTAGCTTCTCGCACTTGAATTTCTATGCCAGTGCCTGACAGTTACATACTGTTGAGAAATATTTGAACCAAAAAAAATGATTCCTGGGGAATGGTATAGCCGATAATAATTTCCGCCGTTATATCTCGTACGTGCAGTTATTGATATTTACTGTTCCCAAGAAAAGTTAGTAACATTTACGTGCGTTACCATAAATGTACCTGCAAGCCAATCTACAAGCAAATATTGGAAATTGGCTATTGTTAAACATTTATGGCTCCATTATACTTTACGACCGTTGCTTGCATTCCATTCGACGATTTGTTTTGTATGGCTTTAATGATGTACGTAACACATAACTGTCAGTGTTGGGTGATGGTATTTCGTAATTCATTGTCACTATGCAAAACAGTTTTAAAGGCTATTTTGCACTACAGAAAATGTTTTGTACATGAAATAGACATAACTTAAGTTAGTAAAAGAAGACAACGTGGTAATGAAAGTCGAAATGTCGATTAACACAATCATCAATAATTTCGTTTGTGCAAAAGAAAGCAAATCATTTTCCAAACGAAACATTTTTTCTAGATGAGGGATTTTTAGGGATTATTATTAATTAATAGGAGAGGAATTAGTAGCAAGACTCCGCACCTTGTATAAAGCTTATAGCGGTCATCCAGCTTGGAAAGAAATTATTCGGCGGCTACGTATTCCAACATACATTAGGAGAGGGGATCACAGGCAAAAATAAATTTAAACCGGGTGTCTCAGAGAACGGGTGTCGGGAAATTTTCTTCCACAACTCGAACGATAATGGAATGGAATAAATTGCCTACAAAAACCTTTGAACTCTTTCTTCAACAGTTTAGGAAATTAATTTAGAGTATTACTAAGTAAATAAGGGAGTTAACTAAGAGTAGTAGGATATATAGCGATGCATAACTGTATTATAAAGTGAGGTGTCATGCAGTGTCTGTGCAGTGAGGTTTTTACTGCGATGTTAGATTGTAGAAGTTTCGATTTCTTAATGTTTTATGTATCCGTCTGTTTTTAAATTATTATTATTATTATTATTATTATTATTATTATTATTATTATTATTTTATGTTTGAATGCTTGGCAACTAAAGGCATTTAGCATTTTTACTGTTGATTATAAAATGTCACATACACAAGTACAATTTACAGTTACAATTCAAACTTTATGAAACAGATTCGCTTCCTTCAGGAATTTTAACGTCCTGCCAGTCACCGTTGTGCCCATTCCTCGGTCGTCCCTCAGATCCCCCTTCATTCCCATCTGTCTCTGATTGTTGCGAGATTCACACAGTGAATATATATATATATATATATATATATATATATATATACACTATTATATCATTATTTTTATTATTGTGCCATTATTATTTAATTTGCATGTTAGTGAAATTACCTTATTTATGTATTTAGTTCCCACCGAGTTATATCCAATTGGAGTGTAAATAAATTTATCTTATCTTATTATTATCTGATATGTCATAATGTTTCCTAGTATTTTCAGTCCGAGCGGTTTGGAGGTTCACATGATCAATTGATGTCATTGCAGTGCCTCTGACTGGGAGGTCCTAGGTTTCGAGTCGCGACTGTTACAGGATTTTCGAAATTAACTAGATAACCGCTGACTGGAGGAAAATTCTAGCGGCCGGCTGCTCTGATCGGTAGTTTTCCAGGGGTTCCCTCATCAATACCAAGCGATTGTCCGAGCAGCACACTAACAAAAGCGCCACTGCGTGATCTTTACTTCCTCTTTCTAATCCTATCCTTCTACCGTTACTTACACGCACACTAACATGCGCTACACTACCACACAGGCCGCGAGCTTAGAACTCGTCCCGACCGGTGCGTTGCCCCACTATTTGGAGATACCTGATTGCGGAAAAACTCTGCTAACCGACGTGAAAGTCGGCGCCGGATCTCACCATCTATCGTGATATCCGCAACCTCCCATAATGAAAAACATTGATTTCACTTACAGGACTAACGACCATAGCAGTTGACCCCTGGAAGCATCATTCAATCATTCAAACAATGAATTACTCTAGGAAGTTGTTGGTGTATTCCTTGAAACTCTACTGCGCACTCCGTGGAGCACAAGAAGCCACAGTCTGAGTGCCCCTGCGTTAAAAAATGCGCATTTGCAATAAATAAAATGTATGACGATGCTTTTACTTCCGTTTTCTCTCTAAATCTTTCACTTCCTTTTAATCTTCCCGGGAACACGTACCTTAATACTTTCAAGTTTTCGACATGTTAAACGTCTTATTTTCCCACTTTACATCTTAGATACCAAAATTCCTCTGTAGGAAAAGATTACATCTACATTCGACATTTCGCAAATTACACAGTTTCTTTTCTTCCCCCTCGACGATCTTAGTAACATTTTATCGTCCTAAACTCAATGAGAAATCTCGTCTTGGCTTTGAAAAAAGAAGTAATTAAAGACGTAATACCCTTCGCACTGTCAACGGAATATGAACTCCGTCTGCAGTTTTCAACTTGCTTCTCCTTTTCTAGCGATAAAATATTTTTAAAGTCAGTCCATTAGTTACCTCCGTGGCAGTTATTTATTCTCTCTCTCTCTCTCTCTCTCTCTCTCTCTCTCTCTCTCTCGCTCGCTCGCCTCGCTTGTTCCCTTCTTCTCTCCTACGGCGCTACATGTCTGGTCGGGCAATAACTTGATATCCGCAGTCGGATATCAAGGTATCGACGCGATTTTTGGTTTTCGGACCAAGGTTCTCGGAACTATTTCCTTAACAAGGAATGGGCATAAATGACATTTATAAACATGGAAAAATGCTCTATCTTCAGTTTTGTAGTGGTAGGAAGACGCCAAGAAAATTCAAGCTTTTGAAATTTTCAAAAATTCAGAGTTATCAATGAAAATCGGACCATTGTCACCTTTTTCCTATGTACAGTTTTTGTTTGAGAATGTTGTAAATCCTCGTGATTTTCAGTATCTTATCCATAATCTGTAAACTGCAAATTCCTTTACTTATCCCATGACTGCGAGCTATATCAATTCTCACAATTTATTTTAATCCCGCAGAATTCTCTGGATCGACCCAATACCAGGCACTCAGGATGGGAGTAGAGATGGAATGAAGAAGGAAGGAAGGGAGGAAGAAAGATTCGTATGTGGGATGTGATCTATTGTTTAAGGTATTTCTCAGGGTATCAGCGTGGAATTGATCAAAGGAAAATACGAAAATTACCGGTCTAAGTAGTTATCACATTTTCTGTCGATTGGCATGACATTTACACCTTTATTTCAATCTGCTTCGGTCCTTAGCCATCACCTTTGTGTTCTTTAGTGCGAAAGCTTCACTTCATCCGCTGGATCTACGATCTTCGAAATCGTAACTGGCTTTGCATCCCTTTTTGTGGAGGATTCGTAATGTAACCTGTGTTTGAATACACAAATAAAATCAGCGTGTAAACAAACATTATATTTTGCGCATCTTAAAACTACGTATTTACTTTATATTTCTACGTAGCTCGTCATTTGAATGTAATAACTCGTAGAGATTCAATATTTCGAAATTCCGTCCAATTTATATTCTGCCGCCTGTGAATGTAGCCAATGATACCCGTACGACTTAGAATCACACAACTAGTACTTAGGGTGTCAATAATCAATGAATGGTCTGTGGAAACAAAAAGGTTACAGAGAGAGTATTGTTTACCTATTGTTAGTTTTGTAGAACTAAAAGTCTGTCCATTAGTTACTTTCGGCTGCGTGTTTTTGTTTGGCCACACCCAAAAGCGCCAAGACTTCTCGGTTGAATCTGAAAACACGAAAGACGGGGAGAGAGGGGATGGGGTGGGAGAAAAAGTAATAAAAATCGTGCCGAAACAACAAGCGACGTTCGTGGCAGCTGCATCAGATACATTTTCCATTCTTATTCCTGTCTCCCCTCCAGGATGACAAAAGCAATAAAAGCCACGCGGATGAGTCATAACTGCAGACATCATTTCCTATAGACAACTCACGAGCCGGGAGGATGTTACAGCGTTGAACACACAATTTAAATGTGTAAGACAAGTTGTAATATATAGCCATCTCCAGTTTATTACTGTTGTTCACCGCCTTTTCGTGGAATTCTCAGGCAGGATGGGTAGTGGAAGGGGATAGTGCCGTAGTCTACCCCCTCTTGTGAACAGTCTGATTCCATTAACGATAAAACTGATTGTGTCGTCTCAGACCCTCCCGGCTTCGGGGGAGCTGATCGGCAGCTGTTTGTGGCGCTGTTTTACTGCGTCGCCGCTAGGGGCGTGAGGGGTCCGCTGATTGGGCGAATCGTAGTGGGGGAAGTAGGGAGGGAGGTGTGTGCATTGTTGATTGTGGAGTTTACCTGGCTGTGAGGAGATGAGGGGCGTTGGTTATGAATGCTGTGGCAGTTAAGAGGAGGAATTTTGATGTGCAGAAGGGGATCGTCTTGATCGTTTCGTAGATGGAATTGATACGTATGATTTATTATTTTCTCATTTTATTCAACTCTGTTTTAATGTTCACTTCTCATCTTTATAATTCCTCAAATGCGACGATGATTTTTCAATTCAGATAGACTCTACCCCGATGGTATTTTGTATAGTTAATCCAGGTTATACCTTTAAGAGCTTTTTGCCTGTTTTTGAAAGGCTGCTGATGAGCCATATTTTATGTGTAGGCCGATTTGTAATTTTGGCTTAGCCTGTGAAAAATCACTTAGGGGTAATTAGGTGCTTGAATACAAACGATTGTCATTGAACACAGAACATTTTCTTCTTTTTTTTGAGTTTATACTTTTTTTTGAACGCTTGCCGCATTGCATTTCGTCCTTTGAATATTCCCCACTCAACAACGCGATTATTTTGTGATAAATTATTCATCTCTTTATTGTTCTTAATACAAAACACAATACACTAGGAGAAAATTAGATGTTCAAAATAGATATTTTTTTAGTATGTTGCGTATTTGGCGAGGGGAAGAGCTGAGCTCACTTCCCTTGGGTGGGGATATCTTAATTGATGATAAGAATTATGACAAAACACGTGCTCTAACATGGACATCTATGAACTTGTCATCGTCATCAGGGTGTCATCTTTTGCGGGATGAATAGTCAAATTCAAACAAAAATACAGTACATTAGGATTTTTACAAAGTGGATGACACGTTGTACGATCCTCATATCAGATCAACTTATAACAATAATCGAATGGTTATAAAACCCTGCCTCATAGCCTCGTTTGATAATTCTCCAAGTCTCCTATTGTTGTCAGTTTAATATAAACTGAAACATTTTCTCTTCATGTCATTGGCATGGGGCTTAACCTCGATCTTCTCCTAATCACATTAATCACTAATGTGAGAAATCCTAATTACGCATGTGATAAATTAAAAATCCATTCAAAATTGATTGTATCGCTACCTCGCCGAACTTCTGACGTTTGTATGCTTTAAATTACTTTAACATCGATTCCGTTCCTCTGCAGTGTATTTTAAAATGGAAATTTATTGAAATATTTTCTTTCACTTATATTACTCCCATTTTTTACTCTAACTTGTCAACAGAATTGGGTGGTAGGTAATTCCATTCAATTACTACAATTTATAGCTTTAACGGGAAAAAACGAACTGCATGCTTCGGCTCCATTGAAATTAAAAAATCAATGAAACCTCAATATACTTTAAAAAAATTCCTCTCTTCACAAAAATTGTATTGTAGAATTCATTTTAAACAATAAGCAAAAAAAATTAATTCGCACCACGGCAGTTCATACAGCGCATATATGCAAAATTAGATTATTAGACGTACTCGTAATAAAAGTTTGGGTAATTATGTCGTGTGTTGAGTAATCGGTGACTAACAGCAGAACATTAATTTTCCCTAACTAGATCTACATGAAATCAAGATTTACTGTTTTTTATTCAAACAATGCTGATATGTAGGAATATTGTTTGTGAAATATTATATTTACAGAAATTAATGCTGGATTTCTTACAATTGCGTATTTTTGAAAATATTATGCAAGTTATTTATTTTAATATACTCTTCAGCAATTTCTTCTTCATGCTTAGCCAATTCAGCCCGTCACACCTATTGATCTTACCATTTTTCAGGTAGTCGTCCAACATTTTTTTTCTTCCTTGTGGGGTGTAGGAACTTCGAAAGTATTTATTTACTTGTAACAAGTCACGATCATGAAGAAAGGCAAGTTATATTAGATGAAATCATATATCTAAATATTGCCATAATTTTTTTAAAATAATATGACGAAATATAAATTGAAATAGCAAAACGAATCCTTATACAGCAAGAAACAGCTATATTCTCTACATTCGGATACTTTTCATTGATGGCATGTATATTTTAGTTTCACACTTTTCCAATTTGTCCTTTTCTACAGTTGCCATCGCCCACTTGCGAAATTTCATTTCACTGAGTTTAGACATCGTTGTCCTACTTTGATAGTACCAAACTCACATCCACGCAGCAGAGTAGGAGGGGATACTGTCTTATGGCGTTTCAAGCTTCAATAGTTTTTTTCTTTATTTAGTTCCTGTGAAAATTCTGTAAGAATGTTAATATTAGGCCTAAGGTATTTAAAGTGTTCTAAAACTAAGGTATTTAAATTTAATTCAATTATTTGATATGGTAGGAGAATATACAATAATTATTTTTGAGCGAATTAGTTTCGTTTTATCGCCATCATTTCGTTTTTCTTTCAATTTTTTCCTGTTATATTTTGGTGATGCTGAAACATACAAAAGCAAACGAACATATAAAAGCTTTTGAGAAATGACTACAAATCTAAAAATGTACTTAGAACTTCTGTATGCGGTTGCTAACGATAAGTACAGATAATATACTAACAAGTGGAAAAATTTAATTCATTTCCATCAAATATCACCTTAAGCAATATATGAACGCCAGTTAGTGTTATTATGAAATGTGTTATCTCTACAATTCTTACTGCTCTGGTGTATCCAATAAGAGTGTTTGATTCGTTTCAAATTATTCCTTGTGTCTTCTGTAATTACATTGATTAAAATTTTATTTAGTTCATGTCAATACGTGTCGCTGGACTAAGTATATTAAAAAAGTTTTAAAATATTTATTCTGTTAATATTGCTTTTACGAACGACAATTAAAATACTAGACTGCGGAACTCGTCACTTGAGAATTACTGAAACAAGCAGTTGTCAACGAAGTTAAACAAAATCTTTCAGAAAAAACGAGGACAACAAACCATTAGAAATGACAAAAAATTCCCCGAACTTGCGTAAGCGCAGTTGCTAAACGACATATTTCAAGCGACTTTCTCCTCCACAAGAAACAAGCTAGCATCACGCAGTGTCTCGGCCTCCTGCAAAACTTTTCTTTTCTTCCCAGGTACCGCTTTACAGTCCGTGCTGGGGACTCGTACATCAAACTACCGGGGCTACGCTGCAACCTCAGGAAAGTTGATATTTTTTGCGGAAAATTTATGAAGATACATTCCCGTGCCGAAAGTTTCTTACCGCGGGGGGGGGCGCAATTAACGTTGTACGGGGGATACCTAAAACTGGGAAAAGAGGGCATTGACCGGGGAAATATCCGGCTGGAGAAAAAGTTGTGCCAAAATGGCGGAATGGGGCGCGAGAGGTAGGTCGTAAATTTTAAAAATTATACGCCCGTCCCCCCACCCCCTTGTCCCTTCCGCTTTTCCCCCCCTCCCGGCGGCCGGTCGGTGAATTAGTTCCCTTGGGAGGGGGTAGAAAGAGGGTTATGGGAGGACGAGAGCAGAAATTTACGGCTCTTAAGAGTCGACTGATCGCATGCGAGACCCGCCGAATAAGGCACATGGTGGGTAATATGTCGATACATATTCATGCCCACGGATCGATCTGGACGCTGGGAGCAGACTTTGGGGGGTTGGAGTAGGCAGTGGGCCCGTGACGCAAAGGCTAGAAGGAATTCTAACTTGAGTAGCCCACGCACGACCAGAAACTGCATTGCAATAATAGGTCATTTTATGTGTTAGTTATAGCGAGAAAATGAAATTTGGAAACATTAGCTCATTATCACTCGCTATATTTCTCCATATTTCACTCGCAATGTCTCTCCACAGATCACTCTCTCTCTGTATATCACTCGTATGTGACTCCACACCACTCGCTTTCCCTCTCCATAGATCACTCGCTATGTCTCTCCTTAAATTAGTCGCTGTATCTCTCCATATTTCACCCGGTTTGACTCTTCATGTATCACTCGCTTTGTCTCTTCAGACATTTGCTGTGTCTCTCCACACCCTCGCAGCCTGTGTCTCTCTACTAATCACTCGCTATGTCTCTCTACTAATCACTCGCTATGTCTCTCCATATAACACCCGCTATGCCTCTCTACTACTAAAATATAAATATTCTACCGTTTTAAATGCATTTCCTGATCGTTAAAGACTAGTGCATCTGCCATAATACACCCGGTAAATCGTATATTTAATGCATCGTTATGCTTCGCAATATTTCTAAATACTTTCAAAATGGCGAAAATTAGGCCGCTTATCAAATGGGTAACAGAATTAAATTCCAGAGTATTTTTTGAAAATAATAGAGAGGCTTTCCAACGAAATAATTTCTTCCTACCCTACGTTTCACTAATCACGAAGAATTTTAAGATTTCTAACACGGATTAAAAATTCCAAATATACGAAAATAAACGTCCTTTCATAAACATGTTGCTTCATCAATGAATCAAAAAAGGAATCTATTAAAATATGTTTAGATTTAAAATAATAATTTGACGTCATTAATCATAACATTTTCCTTTAAAAATTACCTTAGTTCGAAATTCGTGGTATTGCTCTAGATTCGAAATGTTTGTACTGATCTCTGAGATTACAAATACCGTACTGGAATAAAAAGACCCTATTTTTCACCTTTCCGATTCATTGATAATTGCTCATTGGGTAACATGTGGTTTGACTTTAGGCCTTATTTCTTTCTATGGTACCCTAACCTTATGCTTTTGTCCATTTGAAACGTAAGAATCCTTGTCTTTGCTGATAGAAATATTCTTTGTAATAAAAGAAAACTGTGGATAGTACGAAAACAAATGATGAAAATTGTTTCCTTATTAACATGTTAATACTAAACGAATAATTGTTTATTTGTAATGGACAACTTCATTCAAGCCGTTTTCTCATAGTTTACTATTAACTTGTTAATAAGGAACCAATTTTCAATATCTGTTTTCGTAATATTTACTGATTTATCTTTTATTACAAAGAATATTTGAATCCGCAAAGGCAACTGTTCTTCGTTGAACGATTTGTAATTGACTGATGTTTAAGATAATGAAATTTTGGAGTATCTCAATTCAATTAAATCTCAAATGGAACGTCCATTTAAATTAATTGAACTCACAATTAAGTTCATTATGCTAGGCATTCAGAATTCTTTCAAATTCAATCAACCTTGATTCTGCTCATTGTGTGTATTCGTGAATGTTCATTCCCGCCCGAGATATGACATAATATTCTGGGGAAACACATCCTATAGCTTCCAGGTTTTAAATTATAGAAAAGAATTGTAGGAATAATAAGCAAATTTCATCCAAGTTATTCTCCGAAATCTCTCTTTAATAAGATAGAAATAATACCATTGTCTTGCCTATTTATTTACAAAACTGTAGTTTTTGTTCCCGTTCATGATTTCTTTCCACCCAATTCTATTCCTCTCCCTTCTCCACCATTGGTTATCGTTGGTAATCAATGGTAAATATTTAAATACATGACATTTGGACAATGTTTGAAGATGTCTTATTTCGTTGATATTTTCTAGTTACAGAATTACAGACAATAGAGGTAGAATAATTAACATGCACAACGACGAAAAAAACAAAAACATGAGGAATTTTTGTTACATCTGTACGTCAAAATATATGATTTAAAAATTAATTTCCAGTAGACGAAATTGAACACATTAACAATAAATTATTAATTAAATCATGTTTAATTTTATTCATAAATATGTGTCCAATTTTGAAACATACATTTTATTTGTTATTACACATAACTTCTTTCTTAAGTTATCTGAAAAAATAAAGGTTAATTTTTGCATGCCTACAGGCGACAAAGTTGTTAATCCACCTCTGCACGTAAGTGTAAATAATGTGCACATCATATTCCATTTCGTTTGATATGAAAATGAGGGTTCACGGTGATAGCTCTACATCTAGCCACTAGATTGGGAGCATCTTCATAACATTATTGACACACTCACCTGTGACTAATGAAGGACGGCGATAGTTGTTTGCGTAACTAGTACGTAAATTGGCGTACAAATGCCGAGAGGAACAATTGAAGGACGAGGGGAACAATTCGAGCCGAGCCTGGCATTTTAAGATAAATACGCCAAAATGCGTTTGAGTTGCTTGCATATTTATGTCGAGTCTGGCATTTTAACTTGTACGTTGTACCACCAGCCTCTCAAACCCCATCGCTGTTTCTTTTTTGTTAATTTGACTATAGTGATGACATTGCATCTTCTTGCATTATTCGAGATTATCTCTTTGATGTAATAGCATTATTCTGTAATATTTATTACTCGTATATTTGACAAGGAGGACTCAGAGAGCTGTATTACTGTAAATATAAGTATATTGTATCTTTGGGATGTTCTTTTTTACAGTATGACGTTGTTTTCTCGTGTGTTTCAAATAATATTTCATTCTATTAGAAACATCCAAAGTTATGTTTATTTGATTTTTTCGTTCAATTGGAAATGTCGAAAGAGAACAAGCTTCTACATGTGTCTCGCCAAAGACAGCTCTTGGTTCAGAACTGAATTGCTGTGAAACGTGTTCCAAGAAGTTGTGCAATGAATCTGTGAAGAAATTGGGACTACCATCTGTTGTGATTAGTTATGTGCAATGGCAAAATTTATAATATTGATTTACAAACAATAACCCAAGAGAAATGTACGAAACTGAATTTCAATTTAGATCCCTGTAACAACTCTGTTTAAAAATTTAATTTCAAAGTTTCAAAAATTGTATTACGAAATTTGATTTGAATATATGTGTTAATAGTTATATAACAAGTACATTCAATAAAAAATTCAATAATACGCAAATAACTCGAAAAATATCTCAAGGTCTGAGAGTCGTGTTACCTATAAGGTAATAAATGTGTTACCATTTAAGGTTGGAAATGAGTACGCCAAAGTACACTTTTCCTACGAGTAGCGTACATACTTTTTTGGTACATATTCGTAGAAATTTATAAGTAAATATTCTTGAGATTACAAAGTAACACTTGCATTCAACAAAAAATGAAGGTAATTTATTTCCCATGCACAAATGCTGAAAAACCTGTCTGCGTACACCATGTTATTATTTCACAATCTGCATGTTACTAGCTTCGTTTAACATGTTATTCTGAAACCGTCTAGTATAAAAAAACGAAATTAGATTAAAAACGTTACTTATGCTTGAAAATATTCGGTGAGGGGCGTGTCTACCTCCCCGCCCAAGACGCCTGTGTGCTATTGTCTATTGTTCTTTCGTGCAGTCACAAACGAAAGCAGTCACACTGCGTGTTTTCGTTGCATGGCTCACAGCCAGCGACATACTCTTAGATGGAGCGAGCAGATAAAACAAATTGGGACTGGAGAATCCTAACAGCTGACTGTGGGCGATTCATCGCCGAAATACGGGGGGGACGTGCACGAGACTGCCAAATACCAGCAATTATACCCGCGCGAGTCACATAATGGGACACGCGTGTCACAAATATCTCGTTCTGGCTTCGGACACGTGTCCTTTCATTTCTCCTAACTTCCAATTCGACGAGAACTCGATTGTTCGTGATCGAATGACATCCTTTGTGAGAGTTTAATTTATTCTGTGGGAAACCGGAAGTGAAAGTATCGGAAAAAGTGAAACTCTTCATTTGCATATTGATTATTTCATTCTTTAAAAATTGAAGCCACCTTCCCTTCTCTTTCAGATGTTTGTGAAATGTTACCGATAACTCTTTCGTTATTGAAAACTTCAATATTCGAATTAATAGGAGGTAATTCGCATTTTGTAAATTTAATTATTAATTTCTTTAATTAATACCTAGTATTTTGAAAATGCTCCATTAGTTGCTC
The DNA here is from genome assembly GCA_031308135.1 of Acheta domesticus. Lineage (NCBI taxonomy): Eukaryota > Metazoa > Arthropoda > Insecta > Orthoptera > Gryllidae > Acheta > Acheta domesticus. Next base: position 78,918,523 of record JAHLJT010005437.1, on the reverse strand, counting down.
TGTTTGCACTGTACTAATTTTTTAGAGGCTGCTCAATATTTCTGTATTGACTTAACAAAACAGTATCTATTTTAAGCGCTTTTAGTTCTAGCTAATATTTTCCTGCTGCAACCACATTCTGATCAAAATATATTATCTACACATTGTGCCATGAAGTTTACTGTTCCATGCATTATACCCAATGTTATCACGTTAGTGTTAACACATTAACTAATAATGTGCTAACTCCCTTCTATCCACTAAGTGTGTTACGTGTGAGTAAACATGTCAGACCATTTTGTCGCCAGATGGCTTTTATCGAGCTCGACACTACTAGTAAATTGATTACTGAACTTTGAAAGCAACTCGTGTTGTGCAAAATTTACTGCTATGCAACATTTCCCTTTAATCAGATAGCATGTGTGTTCTGTATTATTTTTAACTTTTTCCCGACGGAGTAGAGAAAAGTTATGGAATGCTGAGCGAAGAAACGGCGCATTTTCGTCAGATAAACACTTATTACAGGGACTCTCGTAACGAAAACGTGGATAATCCAGTTGATACATTTAGAAAAAGAATCCTCTATCATCTAGTGTAGCCAGAATCCATCTTTTGTGAGTTCTTGATATCGAATAATTGAATGAAGGTGAAACGTCTGTCTGTCTCTATGTGAACAACGCTGGCGGCTAAACCGTTCAGCCGATTTTCCCCAAAATTGATATTTCCCAATCGATTTGGTTAATGTCACGGCCCCTTAAATTTGAAACCGATATTTTAATTGTGGAGGGTACTTTACATGAAGCTCCTGGGACATTATGCAAATTTTCAAAAAAATGTCTACATCGTTTTGGATTAAGTTTTGTTATTGAATAGCGTGAAGGACTTTTAAGAGAATGGTGCAGGTCTCGTGTTCGTTAAAAAACCCTGATTTTTCGAAACTTGCAAAATTTGAAATTTGTTTCGGAGTCTTCCTGCAACTACAATTATAAAGATAGAAATTTTTCCCTAAGTGAAATCTGTTCCTTAAAGACAGATTTTGAAATAAGGTGATGTACAATTTTTTTCTAATCCAGGAAAAAGTTACCCACACCCTGAACAGAATGGTAGAATTATCGAAATTATGACTGTGATGAGCCTGATGGCAACCTAGGAGAGGGCGACCGGCAAAAATGTGTCAGGATATTAATTGATGTCACTGCAGTAGGTCTGATCAGCAGGTAGTAGGATTCGAGTGTCGAGGGTGGCAAATTTTCGAGACTAGCTACATAGCTAGGTCGAATTCTGCCGTTGTCTGGAGGAGAATTCAGCGGCTGGCTGCTCTGATTAATAGTTTTTCATGTTTTCTCCGATCTACACCAGTCGAAATATTTCTTTAAAAAACACATTTTAACAGCAGAATTACGTAACGTTTTCTATGCTATGTAAAATATATGCAAGGAAGTAAGAAAAGTAAGAATGAAAGAATTTTCTCACGAAGGTCTTCAAAACCTTCAATAGTCATTTTATCATCAGAGATATTGAATTTGAGTGCTTTAGTTCGGTTAACGTTAAATATTTTATTCTCTCCTTCAAAGCATTTAAACAACTATTTGAAAAGAGTTAAATGTCATGAAGACTTTAAAACAGGACACAGATTGTACAGACTTTAACCAATACATAGATTGTACAAAAGGTTTTTTAAATTATTGATTCATTTTCAAATTTAAAACATTTTAAATTTAGTAGCTTCATTAAGCGTTTGTTAACGTCCGTTGTAATTAAAAAAGTGGTTTTGCAGAGGAGGCCCTGGAATTATTTTCAACGAGAGACAAATTTATCTTAGTTGTACTTCTATTCACCGTCAGTTCGGAGTCCAATTTCTCCCCTAACGACGTCACGATCGTAGCTTTTCAGACTGATTACAAAGGCGATCGGAAAATAAAAGAGACCCGCCACGCGCGCGTTAGAACACGCTGTCGTATCTCCGCGAACGACGTGTCGACTTCCGCAAATTGCATTTGCCGCCGCCGGCCATTACGGTAATTTCCAACGACCGCTTAGCTCTAAGCCGCGCCGCCAGGCTGCGCTGCCATCGCCGATATCCTTCCGGCGGGTTATAACAATTGCTATCGATGTTGGAGGTGCGCGCGCAGCTATCGACAAAGGAATTTGCCGCGAACCACCCTCCCTCTTGTGTCCCATCCCACGGTTCTGTTCTCGAACTCTACTCCTCTGCCACTTTCGTCTCCTTCCTAGTCCTTTACCTTTGGGCTGGGTGTAGCTCCGCGTTGCCGCTGCCTGTACAAGCGAGTCTGGGCGGGAGGTTCTGACATTGGTGGATTTTCGACACTAAACTTCGTTTTTTCTTTCTTGGCGCGTGGGGGTGTCTCATCAAAATGGAATATCGCACGGTATGTAGCGTCGTTCTCAGATTGTGCCGCTAGGAGTCGCATGATCGCTAGCACTGCTCGATACAGTCACGATGACATGTCAAGCTGACATGTAAGTCGACGCCGGATCTCATCGAACTTTGGGGAAGAACATCGTCACCTCCTGAAGTAAAGCCTTAACGAGACGAAACATCAACCTTCCTCTTTGTCTTTCCTTCTCATTTTTCGTTCTCCACTTTTTCTTTCTTCCTTCCTCGTCTAAACTTCCTCATTTCTCTCTGCTCACCATTCCTCGTTTCTTCTCTCCATGTTCTTCTTCCTCATGTAAACTCCCCATTCTCGGCCTCCGTCTGCAATCTCCTTTCTTCTTTTCCAATCTTTTCCTTCTTTCTCTTTCTCCCTCTTCTCCTCTTCCTCCTTTCCTGCCTATCAACGTTTCCTTTAGCCTTTCTATTCCTTCTTTCAACTATTTTCTCTTCCTTCTCCTTCCCCTTCTTCAGCCTCGATCGTCTTTTCTATACCATTTATTTTCCCCTCCACCTTCATCTTTTTCACATCTTGCTTCATCTTCCATATTCCTCTAGCTTTCTCCTACCCATCTTCCTCCCTTCTTTCTTCACCTTGCTGTCCCTCCCTGACTTCCCCAATCTTCTCCTTCATTGAAACTTCCCTTCAGTTGTCTTCCTCTCCCTTCTTCCAACTTCCTCTCCTTCCCACGTCACTTCATTGCTCCGCGCTCAGACTTCCCATCCTCCTCTTCCGTCTTATCCCTCCCCTTCCTTTCTCTCCCACCCTCCTCTTCCCTCCGGTTTCTCCAACATTCACCACCTCCAACCTCACTAACCCCCCTTCATTGTAACTTCCCTTCAATTATCTTCCTCTCCTTTCTTCCAACTTCCTCTCCTTCCCACGTTACTTCATCGCTCCGCGCTCAAACTCCCCACCCTCCTCCTCCGTCTGATCCCACCCCTTCCCATCTCTCCCATCCTCCTCTTTCCTTCAGTTTCTCCAACATTCTCCACCTCCACCCAGCCTCCCCCTCTTTCATCGCCCGCGGACTGCAAAGACAGCGCCTGGCCTCTTTCGTGGCGTAATCCCCCGGGGGCCGGCGGGAGGTGGGGCGGCACTGTGCAGCGATCGGCGCTGTATTTCATTAACGGGTGTTTAATCCCTCCTGATCTTAATTCCCCTTGAAATGCCTCCGGGTGCAGCGCGAGAGACCGGGGCCGCATGGGAGGAGGGGGAGGAGGTGGTGGGGGTGAGGGAGGGGGAGGAAGGGGAGGCTGAATTCGGTCGAAGTGAGATTCCGGGGGGACGAGCGGAATTTTGATGTTTCGCGATTCCGGGAGAACGGAGCTCTCGTGGTGTCTTTTCTGTTGTCGTCGCTGGCGGTCTGCGTGGGGATTAGCCGTTGTAGTCCTGGGGGATTTCTCGCTTCCGCCTGGTGACAACTTGGACGGTGTCGTCATCGGCGGAATCGCCGGTTGAGTCTATTGGCGGGTTTTGTCTTTAAGAACATCCCTCTCGCTTTTTTTCTTTCTTAATCTCTCTCCTTGCCTTCTTTACTCTCTATACTTTTATTTCTTTCTTAATCTCATTATTTTTCTCTCTTTCTCAATCTCCCTCCTTTACTTTCTTACTGTCCGTTTATTGTTCTCTTTTAATATCTCTCAATTTTTTTCTCTTTTTGAAACTCATTCATTTTTTTCCTCACTCTACATTTTTCTCCATTTCTTTCTTACTCTATCTCTCTATTATTCTCTCTTGATCTCTCTCCTTTTCTTTCTTAAAATCTCTTTTTATTTTTCTCTCGTTCTTAATCCTCCTCTTTCGTAATTCTCTCTTTATTTGCATCTCTTTCGATCTTTAAGGATCTCTTTCCCGTTCTCTTTCCTTTTTTGATTTTCTCCTTTTCTTTCTTACTCTCTCAATTTTATTCATTTCTTAATCTCTCATTATTTTTCTTTCCTTAATTTCTTACTTACTCTCACTCTCATTATTTTTCTCTTTTTTTAAATTTCTCTACTTTTCTTCTTTAATAACTGTGTTTATTTTTCTTTCTTTCTCAATATCTCTCTTATGTTGCCTTCCTTATATTTTTCTCACTTAATCTCTCCTTTTTTTCTTAATCTCTATTTTTTCTCTTTTTCAATCTCTCTCATTTTCTTTCTCAATCTCTTTTTTAATTCCTTTCTCTATAGCTATCCTTTTTTTCACTTTCTTAATCTCTCATCTTTTCTTACTGAATCTCTCTCCACGTTTCTCTCTTTCTTAATCTTTCTATTTCTTCAACTCACTCTTTATTTCCTCTCTTTGTCTACTTTTGTCTTTGACTTCTTTGTTTCACTTCCTTTGTCTCTCGTCCTACATCACTTTCTTGTTTAAGCTCAGATATTCCATCATGACACACGTATTGTAATTTTGGAGGGCTTGTAGCTAGTCAGTTATATCTCTGATCCGCGCCGCGTGTTGAAGATTCTGTGCGTCCATGCGGGGAGCCCTGTGAGCTCTGGGGATGAGCCAGCTGTAAGGATGAAAATGGAGACGGATAAGGAAGAAAAATTGCGTGCGTCCCGCGAACTGTTTGTGAAAGTTACTCATCCGGCTTTCGCCTGGGATTGATCGGAGAAATATGCCTGTGGAATTCCTGAAACGTATGTGTTGTCTTTGGCCACATAGTTTTAAAGACAAATGTTTTTCAAGGATATATCTTTATCTATTTTTAAATATATTGAAATATTTTGAAAATTTACTTAAAGTAACTTGTTGATGGAAATACATTTCATCCCGAAACGTCGTGAATATTTAAATGAAGAATTATTTGTAATAAAAATTAAAATGAAAGAAGGCATATGCAATGAGTTATTCAATTGCCTTTGGAGTGGAGTGACAAGTATTTGGCCGACAGACAACATATACGTATCAAGAAAATTAACAGATAAATATAAAATAAAAATTTGAAAAAGCTCTTAGATTCTTATTACTACAGTTGCTACATAACGATGATTTTTCCGAATGTTTTTCTTACATCGTGTGAGCTATAAGTGCATCTAGTAACCATGGTCCGTTGGACATGAACAGTGATTCACTAACGTGGAGTTCGAAATCAGTGAATAGAGAAATTGAAAATTAATGTCCTATCGGTGAATCTAATGTCCTATCGATGTCCTATTTAATTTTGCTTTCAATACAGTTTTTCTGAAATGAATTTGTTGATTATTAAACAGTAAAAACAACAAGACTGTACATACATTTTACACTATCGAAAATAAGTTTTCTTAATTTAGATGTTACCCGAGTACACTAATGTCTCCCAAAAAAACTATACAGTACCATGAATTTTAAATTCATAAATCCCAATGTTTCAGATATTTTTAAATTTATGCAAATAAAATGTTTAAAGCTTTAAATTTTCTGAATTTCTTCTGTCCCTCTTTTCATGTTGAGCCTACTAATTTTCAACGTGTAAAACATGAAAGTATCCGTTCCCGACCGCACAAATTTGACATTTTTAATATACATTTTCTAGAGTGTGCTATGCATTTTTAGGGATATTCTCTTACCCGAGTAACAATATTTACATTTTATCGCAGTGATTAACTGAATAAGAAGAACTAATTTTGATTTTTTTTTTGGTTTCAGGTGAGTACTGATGTCATCTTTTCGGGAGTTTGTTCCGTGCCTTACCGGTGAGTTGGCAAATATGTTTGTTGTCAATAAATGTATTTATGAAAGAGATTGTCTTTACCAGAGCTTTGGTGAAGGATCGCGGAAAGGTATAATGTAATAAGAAACTACACTAATCGTTGTTACGAAGAGTGTTGAAGTAGACTCACAAACTTTGCAGACGGAATTAGAAATTATCACGACAATGATTTTAATGAAATAAGGGGAATGTACTACATGATGTTTAATATTATTGAACCTTCATATTACGTAATGGTCTTAATAGACTTGTTTAAACATTTATAAAAAAAGGAAACCTACACACCATTAATAACCGTATAAATTGTTCACGAGCACAGTGGCAGCAGCGAGAAAACTTTCATTCCAACAAAAGGTTGTCGTTGGCTTCAAAAGTTTCATCATTTTTAATTTACACTGGTAATGTTTTTTCCGATTGCACATGAGTTGATTTATCAACTTCAATATTGGAAACAATTCGCCTCTCATTCGTTTCTTGGCAACACACAATGAATGGAGAGATCTAGATGCAATTTGCAACGACCAGCGGTTGACATATGCTAATTTACTAGTCGAACCTCTTATGCAGATTGAGTTACAATGTTGGAGTTACTTGTTTTACATGACATATGATTTTCAATATAATTGAAATCCCACTTTCTCCCCATCTACACATGTGTACATCTGTGAAAATTGTTCTCTAATTTAAATGATTTATTTATACTTAATCGTGGTAAACAATTAAAATATTTTCAAACAGTGACAGAAATAAAACAATAATCTTAGGCATATTCGGGGTATCAAGTTAATAATCGCACAGTAAAGATAACGAAACTGAATGAAGAGTTACGAAAATGCTGCTGTGTTGATGCTAATGTTGGTGAAATAAGTGTGATTTCACTTTCTCCGTTTTTGTTTTGTATTTTTTCATTATTTTGTGTCACGTGAAACAGAAAGAGTCTTTAAAAATACTCTTACTTTCATATTGCTGTGCATATATTCGCAAATTCTCATTTTACAACAACACGGCGAACATTCTCCTGATGTTTAGAGAATATATGTGCACATGTGTGTAAAATCATTCAAATTTGCTTCTTAATGTTTAACTTATTAAATTCTTCTTCTTTTGCTTATAATGCACTTAGATGTACCTGTTTTATTAATGAAATTTTTATGAAGCAGTTTCATTTGTGTTACTTGATACATTGTTTCAGGTAATTTCAACACCTGACGTAGGAAGTAAAATAGTTATTTGTAAACCTGTGTAAACGTCTGTTAAGAAACAACAAATATTGTTTTTAACAAAAAATATTATTTCAGTCAGAATTATTTTTTTAATATTAAAATTTTACTATAATTTTCACGTGTACGTCTATTTAAAAAAAACACTTCAATGCAGTGAAAAATATGAACGGTAAAAAAGAATGTTTTATTTTTCATGTCTCTACTTCCACAGATTCGAGGGAAATAATTCAATTCTGCAGAGTTTTAAAACCAGATTATATTATTCCGAATTTCGGGCGTCGCCTCTTAAGGTTTAAACCCTCAAGTTAAATAAGCGCAGTTGGAACGTGACGTATCTAAATGCAAGGCTTTGCCTCCATTCGATCAATGAGGGTTGTACAATACCTATATAATCCTCTTTCTGATCCAACAACGGCGGTATCTCGGCTCTTCTTTGATGGTTCTTCTTTATGATGTAAAGCAACCACCATTGACTTTGCCTCCTCGCAGCACTTCGCAACTTAGGGTACGTTTCTTCTAACTTCATTTCTAGTTAGGCCGTGATTACTAATTAATTTGATAGTACGTTAAGCATGGCGGTTGTTAGCCGGGCAAAGTCGACTATAATGTTCTTGGACCGTTGTTTCTTCTGAAGAAGGTGAAGTTTACGAAGCTTGAAAATGGAACGAAAGAGAATTTTTATGAAAGGTAACATAATTCTAGGCCTGCAGCTGCAAAAATACTGCTTAACAAAACGACACAAAATGGTTTTACAGAAAGTAGCATGCACACTGCTCAAAAACAAGTAAAAAATAGTCTAGTATCACACTAACAAATTAAATATTTTAACAAAAACGGGTTTCATGAATACTGCATCAGCTTAGTATAGAATATTTACAGAAAAACGTTTCTTTATATACCAAGAATAACTAGTGGAATTGCCACAGCATGCCGCAATTTTTTCTTCTCTGAGTGTCTTTGGTCCAAAATTACTTATATTTTTGAAAAAAGAGTATATAACATCCGCATATAACTTATGCGTATAACATCCGAACCATAAGAATGAATATGGTTGAAAAATGGTTTGCAAAGTTGGGACATTCCTTGAAATTTCGAGCAACAAGGACTCTGGAAAATCGCTTACTTTTTTAGTATTTGTAGTCAGAAATTGTTTTTTTTTTTGATTAAATGACTGAATGCACTTTTTTATTAGTTATATCAGTTTATTAATTTATCAAAATTGTCAAAAATATCATTAAAAATAAAATGTTTTGTTTTCCATCATTACACAAAGAATTGCAAGAAATAGTTCATAAAATGACAGATTATGGTACAGGTTATGACGTACTTGCCGTTTATTCACGAATAATTGCGTCACGACACATTCGGCCAATCGCGGCGAGAGAATTGTGGGGAGGTAGTGGAAAACTAAAAGGACAACCACCTTCTTTTGGTACAGACGTCAAATATTCGTGACGTCACAACAAAGTTGTTTCCAAAAATTAACTTTCATTCGCTTATAAATGTATAATTCTGTTATACAAATAACGTATTCAACTGATTTATCATTTTGAATTCGAATAAATTTGAAAACTTTCTCCTGCATTCATGCAATAAAGTTTAACATTATAAAGTAGTTGCATATAACATTTTGCATTCGAATAAATTTGAAAACTTACTCCTGCATTCATGCAATAAAGTTTAACATTATAAAGTAGTTGCATATAACATTTTGTATTCGAATAAATTTGAAAACTTGCTCCTGCATTCATGCAATAAAGTTAAGTTTAACATTATAAAGTAGTAGCATATAACATTACTATTAAGCGCTGGGCTCCAGAGTACCCCATTTGATAGTGCATGGAATCGTTTTACATTTTGTCACCTGCGATGATTAATGCATAACTTAGCTTCAAAGCATGAGCTACGATTTCTCTCTCGTACACTGACATTTCAAACCCTTATTTGAGATTTGCCTTCAACATTCCCAAGGTCTGTCTTTCTTATCTCAGAATATTACGGAGCAAATTTACTAACAATGAAGTGACACTGGATATTCCATACTTTTTTTATTTATGTACACTATCTTATTAACTTACTCCTTTATATTTGCACAATGATTTGTCTTTTAAACCTGGTTTTGGAGCTATTTGGACTATTCATTTGTGTTTTGATACAAAAGTTTACTGGCCTGATGTTTTGCACTAATTGAGAAAAGTTTGCTTAACAATAAGACGTAGGTCTGATTTTCATTTAAAGCTTTGGAATTTCGAAAATTGTAAAAATTTAAATTACTTTCAACTGTCACCTACAACTACATTATTAAGATAGAGAATTAATCCGGGTGTTGTTTTTTTAATACAGTCCTTAGTATTTCATCTGTAAATGCGCGTACAATTTTTAGATATTTAAATAATTTCTTGTAAAATTATTTTTCAAAATATGAGAAGTTTCCGTGAATTTATATATAGATTGCTTGTTTCAGTACCAACATTAATCATTGTATCGTATTCTTCTTTGTAGAGTGTTCAGTAGTTCGATTACAGAGTGCTTGCAGAGATTAAGGTTATAAGTTCGAATCCTGACCCAAACTAGATTATGATTCTGAAACATTATGTAAGTACAGAGCGCAGTGCACTAAATTCATCTGCAAAGGTGACATTTTCATTTAAAATTTGGAATTTTCAAAAATTAAAGATTTGATTTTTTCCGGGTGTTGTTTCGTTTCAAGATTTTCAAGAGGTAGGTGAAGTGATAGGATAGAATGTGCAAAATTATAATGTTACATAGCCATTGAAATTAATACCGAGGATGTATGCGCGGTTGTTGCACCGCTAGTTTTAAATTCATGTACTAGAGAGACTCGGAAAATAATTTTTCTTCCGTAGGGTTGTACATGCATCTCATTCGATATGTTCCATCAAATTATTGTATCTCTAATTTATATTTGTATTTCTATTTTTTAATCCACCCCTTATTAGTAGTTTTATTGGTTGAGAGTTTTTAAAACACTTTTACACCCCTACATTTTCACAATTAAAAATTTAATTGGTTGCACTATTCTTTTAAAGAAATCGAACGTTTTTGACCCGTAATTATTTTCTAATTTACTCCAAATATTTATATTGTATTACACCAATTGTTTTTAAGAAATATAATATTAATAAAAAATAGACATTTTACTCTCAAATACAAAAAATATTGGGTCGTGATGTCAAGTGACGGGGTGGTTTCCAAGATGTTCAAAGGCTGTCGTCCCCTTTGATGTGTGTTTCGCAGGAGAACAGGTGGTCGCTAGGATGTAAGCGACATAAAGATGGATCTGTAAGACAACAAAAAGAAAATTAAGTCATAATTATGAGACGACAGTGCAAACTTTTTTTTCGTGCCGGATGTGAACTTCTTGAGCAATTATTACTCTTGGTTACGTTACAAAACTATGATTGTTACTTTTTCGTTGCTACGAGGGAAAGGAAGCGACACACATACCAGAATACAATTTTTAATATAATAATGGAAACTACACAGCACCTCATTAAAATTATTTTCCTTTAATGCATGATTGGTTTCCAACAAGCGCAGCGTTCTCTTTCTTTCTTTTTTCTTTGGTCTTTCTCGAACTCTTTCGTCCTAGGCACGTTTCCAGGTTAATTCTTTACAGTCTTTTTTAACTTGATCTTATTCTTACGTTCGTTTTCATTTCATTCTCCGTTTATCTTATAATTCTTTGGTCCTATACCCTCTTTCTGTTTGTACTTCTTCTTTCGTACTTGATCATTCTCTTATGTTCGTTTTTATTGATTCTCTGTTATCTTAAAATTCTTTTGCCTTATGCTCTCTTCCTGTTTGCTACTTCATCTTCTTTTTCTCATCATTCTATAGTGTTCGTTTTTATTTAATTCTCTATTTATTTTGTAATATATATTGACTTCATCTAATGAAAATAAACATTATTTTGAAATGAATCATATGTTATTTAAGAAATGATCTATTAGAAGAGAAGAAGACTGCAGCAGGTAACTTTGGTCCACTACTTAATAAAAACCAATTGGTCTTTGGTTTGTAAAAACTGGCTGGGTATCCTTCAGCGCCTACCTGAGTGGTTTTACCTTGCTACCAACTTCTTCTCAAACATATCCCAAATCCCTTCATTATCAGTTCACAGACTCGGAAAAAAAACATCACATAGAACCAGAATACAAAATAAGTTTCCCTTTCACATTTTCGTCAGGAAATTCTCCGAATTAGACACCGACTAGAGGAGCCGGATAGGTAACCTCAACCTGGGTATTATTTGTAATTTTTAATTTAAGTTAGCTGTTAAGTCATCAAACATATGTTTAGTTAATTTAAACTGTTAAATTAATTTAACTAGTAAGGGGCTGAGGAGGCCAAAGACGGGATGGAGAAGATGCCCACGCCAGGAAATAAATAGTTAGAAAAAAACTAGTAGTCCAGCACGTACTCGTCTTCTGACGGCAGGTTTTTCCCCCTTCAGGGTTTTTTTCCTCAGCCGTACCTTATGGTCTCCTTCCCGCGGCTTTGATGCGATGAAGAGACCATTAGGGGTGAATGCCAGAATTCGAAAGGTTCGAATGCGGTAGGATGTAGGTATTGTAATGGCTTAAAGGCCATTAGCCACATACTTAAAAGAATTGAAATTATGTATCAATGTGTTATAATTACCTATTAAATAAAAAAATAAAAATAATAATTTAAACTGAGCTACGTATTCACCATGTGTGAAATAAAATGGGGAAAAAAACCTGAGTGGCTGTGGGAGGGGCGTGGCCGCGTCTACTCGTCGTCGCTGTTGCCCTCGGGCACTGGCTCCAAGGCGCGCCCTCGTCCGCGGGCTTTGCCCCGCCGCCGCCGCCTCCGTCGCCGCGTCCTGGCCCTCGTCCTCGCCCTCTCTTGCGCCACCGGTCCCGCCCGCCGCTTCGCACCCACTCCATGCGCATGCGCAGGCAGTGCGGGCACAGCTTGCTGGCCGGCCCCCCGCCTAGCTTCGGGCTGCGCACACACCCATACTTTTCAAAAACTTCTCACATGTGTGGGGGGTTTGAATGCACCACATTTCGAGTTATGGGTACTTCGAGTAATGGGTATTTCAAGTTATGGGTACTTCGAGTTATGGGCACTTCGAGTTATGGGTATTTCGAGTAACGGGTACTTCGAGGTGGCAGTATTTTGAAGTTAGTGATCATTCGAGTTAAATGTATTTTGAGTTAACTGTATTTTGAGTTAGCGGTATTTCGAGTGATCGATATTTCTAGTGAGCGTTATTTCGTGTTAGCGATGTTTCGTGTTAGCGATGGTTCGTGTTAGCGATGGTTCGTGTTAGCGATGGTTCGTGTTAGCGATGGTTCGTGTTAGCGATGGTTCGTGTTAGCGATGGTTCGTGTTAGCGATGGTTCGTGTTAGCGATGGTTCGTGTTAGCGATGGTTCGTGTTAGCGATGTTTCAAGTTACCGTTATTTGAGATAGAAATGGGTTGTGTTCCAAAGGTTTCCGATTTCAAACTTTCGAATCTTAGACATTTCGACTTCCAGGATTGCACATACTTCAGCCAATTGGATGACCGTGTCTCACTCTCCTTCCATCTGGTGAGTTTGAAGTACAACTAAGTTTAAATCGGAGTATAGACCAGGAAGGGTCACTAAGTTTAAATCGAAGTATAGCCAGGACGGGCCACTAAGTTTAAATCGAAGTGTAGCCAGCAGCGCTATTCAAATTATGTTTAAATTGGAATATAGGCCAGGAGGGGTCATTAAGTTTAAATCGAAGTATAGCCATGAGGGGTCACTATGTTTAAATCGGAGTAGGACCAAAACGGGCCACTAAGCTTAAATCGGAGTAAGACCGGGAGGAGCCACTAAGTTTAAATCGGAGTAAGACCGGGAGGGGCCACTAAGTTTAAATCGGAGCAAACGCCGGAAGGGCTAGTACGCGTACTTCTTGAACTCCGCCATGCAGATCAGGCACTTCTTGATCTTGGGGCGTCGCTTGGAGACACGCAAGCGACTCTTGCTGCCACCGCCCCCTCCGCGTCCACGGCGCCGCCCAGGGCGTCTCGGCGCGCTCTTGCGGCTGCGCGACCGCGAGCGACCGCCACCACCGACCGCCCTGCACTCACGCACACAAGTGACTTTTTTCTACTCCCATTGTATAACCTACTTAGCAGTTTATTAACCATCCACCATATCCAATAAACTACGCCTACAAGTGACTTTTTTCTACTCCCATTGATGGCTGCAACCAGTTGCACAATGATAGTCATTTCGATACAGTTTTCATTATGATTCAGGTTCTTGACCAATCACAGAGACGTTTACAAACCATGTATTGACACTTAACTAATCATTGACAATCGTTTTAGCAAATGTTTCGTTCGATTGTGCACATTAAAATTGTATTTATTATATTATGCTCAATAGTTTTAATTTCTTTTATTAGTAGTATTTTTCGTGGAATATTATTTAAAATAAAGTGGATCGTAATTTCACATTGACCCTACTTGACTAGCGCTGTACTCCCTCGCAGGCGAACAGATAACCACAGCCACCTGCGGCAGCATGCAAGGTAGCTGTTCTCTAGGTGGCCTTGGCTGAATCAACTGCCACGAAACTATTCAATGTGAAAGTTTAACTCATAAACGTCGTAGAAAAAGTACCGTATGAAACTCGATGTAATGGTATTAATACACTCGTGTGAAGGTTAGGATACTCGCTCGTTCCTCGTTTGTATCGTAATATCACACTCGTGTATTAATACCCATCATTACATCATCGTTTCATAAAGTACTATTTTTTTGTTTTGTTATTTAAGGACGCATCAACTACTAGGTCTTTAGCGACCACTATTGGATGTAACGTTATGGTATGAGGATGAAACGATATGGTGATGATAGGGGGTGAAAGGATGAACACAAACAACCATGCCCGTGGCGGGACTCGAGTCCGTGACCCCTTGGTCCTTGATCACTGCGGCACTACTAGCTAAGCGACCTTGGCGACGGGGAACAAGTGACATTTGTTCACGTTAAAGGGGCTGGTTTAAATATAGAATGATGAGGGAGGAAACGTCGAAAATTCGAAAATAATCTCTCGAGTCAATTTTAATCCTATTTGATCCAATAAACTATTTGGATATTCTGAGTAGATGAACCGCAATAAGTAGCAGTGATCATCCTCCGCTAGGTCATGAGAACTGCGCGACAATACTCGTCGGTTTGCAGTGTTTTTTTCCAACCAGGACATACTTCTCCCACCAGCGGAGCACCTCTCCAGCCGGGACAAGATCTAAGATCACGGCTGGTCTCCCGACATGTGAGCCAGTGTAGTGCATGTGTGTGTAAGTAAAGAGAGAGGATAGATCGAGGGCGAGGGAGGAGAGATTTACAATTTTTCGCTTATAACTTGAAAACTAAGCACATTCGTTAAAATATGTTTCTATACGAAAATCAATTAAACTTGTGTCATATTTTCTAGGAATTGTGCCTCAAGTATTTTTAACTAGGTGAGCGGTTCAGAAACTAGAGCATTTGAAATTTTAGCAAACATTAACATCTTCCATAACCTTTTTGATTTTCGTGTATAACTCGAAAAATATGCAATTTCATAAAAAAATTTTGGAGCCGTTATTGAGAAAATCTGTTTTTTTAAATTTTTTAAACTTGCACATATTGCCCACTTTGGATAACTTTGATTTGAAGGGAAAATATCTGTATTCAATTTTGTAGTTCTAGGAAGACGCCGAAAAAATTTCAAACTTTTGCAATTTTTGAAAATTCAAAGTTAACCATGAATGTAAGACCTATGCCACCTTTATAAGTGTATATAATTCTATTCTTACAAGAAATTTAAAGAAAAAAATTGAGCGGTTTTTGAGAAAATTTGGAAATTGTCCAGAAGGCTTCATGTAAAGTGCCCCCAAATTTTGAAGAATATTTTTCAAAATCGCGGCGCCTCGAATGGGACCCGATCGGTTGCTGAATATACATTTTGGAAGAAATCGTACTTATGATTTCGGCGATACGGTTGTTCACAGACTGACAGAGAGACACAGACGGATGGACGTTTTAAAAAGAACCACTTCTTTGGTATCAGGGGACCCCAAAACATGTATTTCCGTTGAAATCTCGAAATCGATTTTCCGCAGCATTTCAGAACTTTCCAAATTATATACTCCGTTTATACGTACGTATACGGGAAAGTAAACAGTGTTGACATAAAAATTATATTATAGTTTCTACAAAATCTCCTGTCGGCATCAGGCGTCGCACGCTAGTCGCACGTACTTGGCTTTGCTGCGCCCACGACCACGACTGCGACTGTTGCCACCACTTTTGCTGCGACCGCCGCCGCCTCCGATGCCTTTGCAGCCCGGCGCGCACTTTCCCTTGCCGCTTGCACTGCTCTTGCGACTAGCTGCGCTGCGCTTGCGACTGCGACCGCCGCCGCCTCCCGCTGCGATGCGCTTTTTCTTGCGACTGCGACTGCGACCGGCGGACCGTCCGCTACTCTTGCGACTGGCGGCACTGCGCTTGCGACTTCCACTGCGACCTCCGCCGCCGCCGCCGCCGCCTCTTCGCTTCGGGATGCTCTTTCGTTTGCGACTGCGGCTACGACCGGAGGATCGCCCACTGCTCTTGCGACTGGCACCGGCACTACGCTTGCGACTTCGGCTGCCCTTGGGGCTTCGACTGCGACCGCCGCTGCCACCTCGCGAGATGCACTTTTTCTTGCGACTGCGACTGCGACTGCCACCGGTGGACGCTTTACTGCGACTCCGGCTGCGCTTGCGACCGCCGCTTTGCTTGCGACCGCCACTGCGACTTCGGCTGCGACTGCCTCGCTTGCTGCTCTTGCGCCTTGCCCCGCTCTTGGTCTTGCCCGACGGGTTGCTTATGGCGCCCCGGCGGCTGCGACGCGCCAACCGGCTGCCGCGCGGCGCGCATTTGGGCTTGGGTTTAGGCTTGGGCTTGGGCTTGCATTTCGGATTGGCCGCCTGAAGTATCCTGTGGAAGAAGCGGAAGAAAAATTGAGTTGCCTGCACAGTCGCATGCGACTGTTTCGCGTGGGTTCAGGCTTGAGCTTGAATTTGGGATTGGCCGCCTGCAGTATCATATGGAAGAAAACGAAAAACCTTGGAGTTGCCTAGTCAGCCGCATGCGACTGTTTAGCTGGTTGACTCCTAGGACATCCTACGGCAATAAGTATTTCTGTTGTATGGAGGTGTCGCATGCGACTATGTCACCCTGCATGGGAGTGACGAATGTGACTGGTTCTCGGTCGCAGATTGACATCTACGTCACCCTACGGTAAGTTTTTATTATCGCATGCGACTGATCCTCAGTCAAAGGTTGACGCCTCCGTCACCCTACGAAAAGTTTCTGTTAGTTACATGAGAGTACCGCATGCGACTTTTTGTCAGTCACATGCTAACGCCTATGTCTTCCCAGGGAAAAGTATTATTTTACTTTCATAAGAGTATCGCATGCGACTATTTTCAGTCGCATGTTGACAATTACGTCGCGCTGCGGAAAAAGTTTTTATTATCACATGCAACTTTTTCACAATCGCAGTTGTTCAGTTCAGTCGCTTTTAGTTTCACAATCGCAGGTTGACACCTACATCAACCTGCGGAAGGTTTTAGTTGCAGAGGGGTATCGCATGCGAACATTTCTCAATCGCAGCCTTTATGGCTTGCATTCTTGGCCTAGATTCCTGTACCAACGCCACTTAGGTCTATCTATGTAAGTGGTGTCGTCTGTGAGTTGCAAGAGAGTATAGCATGCCACTGTTTCTCAGTCGCTGGTTGATTCCTATGTCACCCTACAGCAAAACTTTCTTTTAGTTGCATGGGAGAATCGCATGCGACTGTTTCGAAGTCGTAGGTTAACATCTATGTCATCCTGCGGCGAAAGTTTTTTGTTGCATAGGGGATGTCTCGTACGCAACACGTAAAGGTCACTGGGCAGCACGAAGCGCCCTCCAGGCGCGTCATTCCTACACCTTTATCCCCAATCTACTGTGCCGTTTAACAAACCATTATTCCGGTAGGGACACTGCAGTGTCAACGGCAAGTGTCGCTCTAATTCATCAGGTACGGGAGTGGCCCACCGAACGTCTCGCGCGCAACACGTACAAGTCTGCGGGCTGCACGAAGCGTTCGCCAGACACGTCATTCCTACACCCAGTCTATTGTGTCATTTAACAATCCATTATTCCGGTAGGGACGCTGCAGTGTCATTGGCAAGTGTCGCGTTAAGCTCTAATTCATCCGCTACGGGAGAGGTCCACCGAACATCTCGCACGCAACACGTACAGGTCTGCGGGCAGCACTAAGCGTCTGACGGGCGCGTCATTCCTACACTTTTATCCACAATCTACTGTGCCATTTAACAAACCATTATTCCGGTAGGGACTGCAGTATCAACGGCAAGTGTCGCTCTAATTCATCCGGTACGGGAGTGGCCCACCGAACGTCTCGCGTGCGAAACGTACAGGTCTGCGGGCAGCACGAAGCGTCCTCCAGGCGCGTCATTCCTGCACTTTATCCCCAGTCTACTGTGCTTTTTAACAAACCATATTCCGGTAAAGACACTGCAGAGTCAGTGGCAAATGTCGCGTTAAGCTCTAATTCATCCGGTACGGGAGTGGCCCGCCGAACGTCTCGCGCGCGAAACGTACAGGGCTGCGGGCAGCACGAAGCGTTCGCCGGGCGCGTCGTCGAGGTGCCCCCGGTGCACGGCGCGTCTGAGCGCCAGCCGCAGCGACGCTTCGCTGCCCGACGGCGGCTGCTGGTGCACGTTGTCGCGCACCCACTTGGCCACGTCGGGCCACGCCGAGCCGCGCGCCTCGCCCAGCTGCTGCACCGCCTCCACCACGCACTGCACCGCCTCCTGCCGCCAACGCGTCGCACGCTGCTTAGCCCTCAACCGGCATACTTATACTAGGAAAACCCGGCATACTTATATTTTACGAGGAAAACCCGGCATACTTATATTTTACTAGGAAAACCCGGCATACTTATATTTTACAAGGAAAACCCGGCATACTTATATTTTCTAGGGAAAAAAGGCATACTTATATTTTACTAGGAAAACCCGCATACTTATATTTTACAAGGAAAACCCGGCATACTTATTTTCACCAGGAAAACCCGGCAAACGTTGTTCTGCCCTTTGTCTCTCCCTTTCCCCTTCCATCTCCGTTTCTCACTGTCTCTCCCTCCTCCCTCACACTGTCCCTGTCTGTCTCTGTGTGCCTCTGTCTGTGCCGCTCTCTGTACCTCTCATTTACTTCCAGATTCTTCACGTCTCTGAGCAGAGAGGTAATATCGGGAAGCGCCGATCCAGCAAAAATGTAGATAGAATGTGCGAGAGGAGCTCGTTCTGTAGATTACGGTTCTTTGAGTTTGTTTCTTTGAAATTTTGAGGCCTTCAGCCTTAAAATTTTAGTTTTTAAGGCCCTAGAACGCCTCGTTTAAGAGTTACTAAACGTTAAAAATTCAAAATGCTGTCGAGTGTGTTGTGGGTTGCATTTCACGTGAATATTTAGTTGTTTTCTATAGCGCCATGTAGTGGAGTTACTACTTAATTAATCGCACATAAACCTTCTCGGTGAGAAAACACCTAAAAGTGCCAACTTTCATGGAGACCGGTCATAAGGTGTCTGAATTTATACCTCAATACGAATGGATTAAATTCTCAGAATGCAAGTGCTTCAAATTAAAAATACTTATGTAAATGGCTCAGTGGGGTGTACAAGTTCACTTCAAAATAATAGAAACTGACGAACGTAACACATTATCAGCAATGAAATTAATCACTACGGTAGATGAACTGATTAAACGAATTTACGTAAAGTTAAGCGCTCGGAATTGCCAATACAGGTTCCGGTAAAACAATATAAACATTGAGTGGGGTGTTGTACACCCCAGTGTACCGATTGAGGGTTAAGGTATATGTCTACTCAAAAGTGACTGAAAATGATGGAAAAAGGCATTTTTGTTTTTCTGCTATTCTGAAAGCTGTATTTATTACACTTTCTTGTGGTGAAATCCGTTTTTCTTCTATCTGCAATATTTTTGAAGATACAATAAATTATTTTCAAGATGGCGTCGCTGCCACGCCTCCTTGGATCTGTCAACGCCCCCTTGTAATTGTAAATTTAACAAAAAACAAACTATAATTATTCAACAGAAAACACCAGAGAACAAAAGCAGGAAAAAATGCATGTGAGGAAGGAAAAAGAAGATGGAAGACAAAGAAGGGGAAGGAGAAAGTGTAACTAATGCTTCAGGGGCACTATAGGTATATGACCTTTCATTGCTTCTCCTGAAAGGTCCTTTTCCTTACGTACTGATTAATGAAATGCATCGTAACTCAAGAACTAATAGAGATATTTAAATGATTCTTTCTGTGAATTACAGTTTATTTTTCACATTATTGTGTGAACTACATGTAATATTCCACTATACAATATTTGAAGGATGCATTCAGAAGAAAGTAAAAGAAAATACATCCAAAATATTTTTTTTATAAATTCGATTTTTTAACCTTTTAAAATTGTACCTCTTTCAAAACATGGAGGTTCACATAATGCAGCAGTTATGTCTTTCTTTTCTGGAAAAATAATAATGAAAATATAGTAAATATTGAAATATTGTGTCATAAGTGATACACTGTAAAATTTCGCATAACTCAAAATGTAATTTGTATAAAAATGTTTAGGATGTTATTTTAGGTTTCCTGCATGCATATCTTCATTACAGTTATAAAGTTAGGAGCTAAAACTAGATTTACAGGAAATTTGTGCTTTGAGTAGATATATACCTTAAGTGACGTCGTAGGCTTCCGCTAGAGTTGAGATCTGGGCTGTCCGGGTGACGCCGCGTAGAAGGCTATGTAGGCTACACAGCCTTCTACGCGGCGACATTTTTTGGCGCATTTTTACCTGTCCATGGGGAAAATGTAATCTGATTGTAAAAAAAATATTGTGATTGTACAAACCAGGAACCAAACCTAAAACACTCACTGATAATCGTTGAGGTTGAAATGCAACACACGGTATGACTCGCCTGCGGTCTGTCTCCTGTCTCGCTCGCGGAACCGACTGAACGAAACGAAACCGACATATCGAATCTTCATTGTTGAGTTCTTCATTGTTGAGTTTTCTTGCAGCAGATAGCCAAAATATACACGCCAAATGATTTTTAAAGTGAGTATTCGGTTAAGATGCGTTGGTAATTATGCGTTGGACAGACTCAAGGATGTTTTTTGTTAACGCGAGGGCCTCGTCCTTAACTTGGACACGAGTAGCGAAGCGTCATGATTCTGCCCGAAAGTGCGGCAGCCGCGCACACTGTTGCCATCCGCCGCGAGTAAGTCATTCTGCGTGCGCGGAAAGGAGTCATACCGTGTACTGCAATTTTTACCATCGTTGAAAATCGCCACTCTCACCTTTTGGATTGCGGGTTCCTTTCGTCTGAGGGAATTCGACAGCGTTTGGCGTCCAGCGTAGGACTATCCACTAGGGCCCTCGCCTTCGGCCTTTGGCAGGACGGCCTCCTCCATGGCCGACCATCGTCGGTGGGTTGCACACAGTAAGTCATTCTGCGTGCGCGGAAAGGAGTCATACCGTGTACTGCATTTTTACCATCGTTGAAAATCGCCACTCTTACCTTTGGATTGCCGGTTCTTTTCGTCTGAGGAATGTCGACAGCGTTTGCGTCCAGCGTAGGACTATCCACTAGGCCCTCGCCTTCGGCCTTTGGCAGGACGGCCTCCTTCATGGCCGACCATCGGTCGGTGGGTGCACACGCGAGTCTGCCTGAGCGAGGCTGAAGGACGGTCGGCGATGGCGAAGTACTGGACGCTTCCGCGGCAACGGTCTAGTCCGCCTGGATACCTCCCAAGGCCATCTGGTAGTTCGCAATTTTTTTTCCTATCTTTCATTCATTCATTCGTGTATTTATTTATTTATTTATTTATTTATTTATTCATTCATTCATTCTTTCATTCATGCCGACCTGGATGGACGAGTTGGGTAAGAGCGTTTACCGCAGTGGTGTCGAAGTCTTCTACTGGCGGCATCTGCACGCTTCGTGGCACCGTAGCATGCCACGAGATTCTCTGCGCAAAGTAGCGTCGGGAAAGGAAACTATTAGTAACCCCCACCGTTTTACAAAAGTGATGGCGTTGTCTTTCAATGGCGGGGTTATGTAACTACGCGGAGAGTAGATTTCGTCAGTGGCACTTGTGCCACGGACTCCCGCTCGTGGCAACGACCTTGACAACACTGGTGTACCGTCTCATTCTTTCGGTCGTGACGGTCGCAGACTAGTCTCGCCATGTGCATGGTTGTTTGTCCCTTGACTCTCGTGTTTGTGTTGTCGCGCAGGGCCTCGTGTTATGCTGGTCCCAGATGAGAGGAGCCCACAAGGGTGTTGATACTAATGTACGCTCATCGGGACTGTTAAGGGTAACCGACTGTCGGCGGGATAAAAGTCTTAGAAAAATATTTATTTATTCATTCGTTTATTCTTGCTTGGCCTGTGACCCTGAGCTGCCGTGTACGAGTGACCCATTGCTTGATTTACATAGTGTAGGTTTATATTATTATTTTTAATTTCAGGAGCACATTACATTATACAAAAAAGCTAGTTTACTTAAGAAAGTCAAAGAATTCTGGGCAGTTTTCTTTTGAAACGTTTCCTATGAGGGTTCTGTTTTCCGAGTTTGAAGTGAGTAGCTGACAGTATTCGAAAAATGTTGCTAGAATTTGGGGATAGAAAAGGGAAATAGGAGTGAGAATTTGGGATACGTCAGGAGGGTTTGTGATTTGTGAGAGCTTTTGTGATTATTCTTCTGTGTTTATTTTTGAAGGTTTGTATTTTGAGGATATTAGTTTTGGAAGCTCGACTCGGCCTGGAGATCCCTAGCTGAATATTCGTCGAATCATGTATTAGTAGTGAGGATATAATTGATGTGTTCTTCTAATGACCAGTGCAATTTTGGGCATGATATTTTCCCTCCAAGTCAGTCGTGGTTTTCCTTTTGAGCTAAAACTCGGCTTATCATATCGATATCACCCAGACATCGTTGTTTACGTAACTCAAAGCAGAGTTTGCATAGCTCGGACGAGGAAGGCTGATGGACCTTGATTGTTAAATCGTCGGATGTAGAAGTCATTGGTCATCCAGGGCTGTCGTGCGCTCAACTCCGTACGATAATGACCGTTTCGTATTATAATATTGTTTTGTGTAGCATATACAATCTACTGATATAATCTCGTTTTGTATCATAATTCCAGCTACAAAATTATATTGTAATATACGTCTGTAATGAAACAGTATGCTTTAGAATAGGAGCTTCCTTAAGTATTTTTTCTTTAATAAGCCGCCTGATAATACACTGGAAGGAATGTACTCATTAAACAACTATTGTTTCACACATTTGGTGATGTAACTTCAGTCTCTTGTTCTAAACGTCTCAAATATTACTTACGTCGGGTAGCGCAATAATGTTTTCTGTGCAAAGAAATGGAAATGGCAGGCTGCTTTAACTGTAGATCAAAATTATCCGTGATGTTTCGCGCATCCAATAAACATTTTGGATTCTATGGGAAGGATTATATGACACCGTGTATTTTCTCAAAAATGTTGGTATTCGGGGAATATCTTATCTTGTAAACTTTGTGACGTTCTTAAAATCTGAAGGCCTTGGGGTAGTACCGAGATGAGCCATAGCAGCCACAGCCTGCCATTTTTCGAAAATGGTTATCTATTTTGGACAAGAGTGACTTGTTTTGATTTGTCTTGTTTATATTTATGAAGAGCTTGGGGCAGTAACAAGATGAGACAGACTGAGCAGTCTCGAGGAGAGTACTAACTTTACGAATACGTTTTCTTTCCCACCAAAAAATTACTAATTTGGTAATTAAAAATGTTGGCATAACGTTTCCTACCGAAGGTGCGCTTTCTTTTGTGTATATTATGTATTTTTTGCTTAATTTTTCATACATATGGATTACAACTTCACATCGAGAAGATTTTATACGACACATTAAATACCAAATTATTTATTGGAACAGTTGTATGTTGACATGACATTAAATATAGTTTAATAAGGTTTTCATTGTTTTAATTTATTTAAATTGAACTTCTTAAGAAACACAATACAGCTGATGGGGGAAGTCGTGCATCTTTCCTAAATGTGATATTCTGCGTGTCTCCATTTTTAATTTGTTCCTATAATTTTTACCATGAAAACCAGTTGGCGGATAAACTACGCCAATGATATGAGTGAAAATACATCATCGGCTCAGGTGATGTCGCATTAATTGTAGATACGATGCACTGCACATATTGACATGATGATTTGATTTATAGAGAAATAATGGGATCGCCCGGCACACCGAAGCTTTTATCATCTACCTAGCAGCTTTGTACTTTCCCCGTATATGTACGTATACACGGAGTGATGTACGTAGTATAAGGAAAGTTATGTAATGCTGCGCGAAAAAATGGCCAATTTTCGGCGGAAAAAAATTAATTGCCGGGCCGCGATAACGAAAAAGTGGATAAAACCAGTTGCTAAATTAAGAAAAAAATCTCCCTAACACGTAGGTGTAGCCAGAAACCCTGTTTTGTTAGTCCTTGATACCGAAAAACTAATTGAAAGGAAAACGTTCGTCTCTCCGTCCGTCTGTCCCTCTGTGAACACTGCTAGCGCCTCAACCATACGTACGACTTCTTCCAAAATGGATATCACCGGTCGATCTGGTTATTTGTTTAATTCATGCTTCATTCACGTCAGCACTAACTTCATGGTGCTACAGTAGGTTCCAATGTCCCATTGTTTTTGGACAACTGTAACAATTTTCGTCAAAATTGCGCAACAGCTACTCACATTTTTTTTAAAAATTGAACATGACATCATTTAGATATGAAACTTTAAACTTCTTCAATTTTCAAAATTTCTTAAAGCTTTAATTAAAATCGAAACAATAATGTATTGATAGCCGCTGTTGATTCGGTTGGAAAAAATTTTAAAAAGCAAACTTTTGCAGAACATTTTGAAAATAAAACAGGTGTCTTATTTCAAGGAGACATGGAATTTATTTTCAGTCGAAAAATAGATTTTTGGTATATTATTTTTTATAAATCTTCTTAATTTTCTCTTTAAATTAGCGTTTGAATTATGTTGATATCACTCAAGTTTTTTTGTTATTTATGTATGAAGACCATAGCTTTTACTGTTACACAATGCAGCGCATAAATACTCAAAGACTTTGACAGGCGAAAAGTAAATTAAAACCTGTGTGTTGTAAAGGTAACTGACAAAAAAGGCCTTGAAAGGAAGTAGTTATTGGAAGATGTTTTTTCTGATGAGGCAAGTTATCGAACTGGCGTGTTCGGAAGGTTACATCTATAAAGCCATTTCCCGAAAGTTGATATTTTTAATACCAAATTATATTTTTCCCACTTGCATTTGTAATAGGAATCTGAAGTTTTCAGGTTTGTTAATATAGGACTCTTAATTGAGCAATGTTTTTTATTACATTAGTATTATTCATTCTGCAAAATGTTATATACTAGAAAACGCGGCAAAAAATTGCATTATGAGAAAATATATTTATTTACAAAACTAGTAAACATTTTTCAAAACTGTTTCAGTATTATGAGTGATATATCTGTAATCTGTAAAATTTCATAAGTATAACTTCAAGTAGCTTCTGCGAATTAGCGGAACATCTAACATTGTCAGAATAAGAAATTCTGTATCGCTTTAAAAGCTCCCAATCAATAAAATATCTTAATTATCCAAGAAACTGGACAACTTAATCTTACTCCTAATGTATTTACCAAGTTTTAGCTCGAAAGCTTCCAATCCGACAGGTGTGACACGTCTGCCATTAACCCATTCATCGACACAGGCAACCCTATATTGGGGTTCGAAACTTCGAATATTTTCCTCGCCATTCTCAATAATTTTAACCATCTTTGAATCAACAGAAATAAACATTAATACTGACGTGTGTGCGAAGTTACAGCTGAAAGAAATTAAAAATTTATTTTTTACAACCGAAAAATTCGAAATTGTATTGTCGAGGTGATTCCCAGTTAAACTTAATAGGGGTTGTCCATAAATTACGTAACGTAAATTTTGAGTATTTTCAATACCGCTCTCCTCCTTGTACCGCACTTACCTATCTTAATGTAACGCAGCATAACGCTACCTCAGACGCCTCTCCCTCCTCTTTTAGCGTTACATAATTTATGGATGACCCCATACTTAAATATTAAAGAAGACAAATGAGCGTCTTTAAATCAATTCAAATTGCACAGAAAAAAGTCACCCCAGCCGGAAATGGAATATTACGATTTATCGTGCATCGTTACAAACATCGTGCTTTAAGGCTCAGTTGGTCTGCACCGCTGGTGTAAACCTGGAGACCCAGTTTCGATATCTGGTTGGGGTGACAATTCTTTGAGTAATTTGAATTATTAAAGTACGTGTTTTTCACAGTAACAAAGTAACAATGTTACATCATAGGAATAATTTACTGGGTAAAAAATATTTCCCACATAATTGCCTCTACTAAAAGGTGACAGAGTGGTGACAATTGAATTAAATATATCAAAACAGACATGTCATTGGCGTCGGGAGGAGTTAAATAATATTTAGTTTGAAAAGTGTTCGAAGTCCATCCTAGAACTTTTAACTTATAAGACTCTTCAACGATAGGACCTCAATACTTTCATACACATCGTTTTATAAGTGTCTCCCACCTAACTTCAACTTTCTGTTCTATTTTGTGGTCTTCATGATGTTAAGAGAAAATACCATCCATTGTTGCCTTCGTACACTTTATAAATCATATTATTTCAAAAGAACTGTACAATCATCGAAACGAAAGTCCACGCCATTTGCGGGTGCGAAACAAATCTTGTCAGCGACAGGCATAAAAATGGTTCCCTGGGTTGGACGTTGTGGAAGTCGACTGCTGAGACGACGCGGAGAAGTCTGGTCTTGGTCTTCAAAAAACTGGAATAAAAACAACGAAATGGTTTAGAGACTTTTTTGCACTTGCGTCACGAACAGTTTGCGTTACGGTTCGTGACCACATCACGGGCCCTTCTTTTGAAAAAGCCAGGCCAAACGCTGGTCCCCACGCTACATGGGGAGCGAAAATTGTTGAGAAATATTTTGAAAGTGGCAATTTTCAACGGGGACCAATCCAAAATAGCACGATGAAGCAGTTCAAAAGGTAGTATTTAAAAAGAAATGTTTCATATACGTGTTTCAATGGGTTGAAACAAGGTGATATTTTGGTAACCGGCTGAGTTTAAAATTTCCGCTGATATTGTGCCTGAAACTCATTGGCTGAAGTCAGATACGATGCGCAACAGCTCACCCATGACTTATCATGGATTGTAGAGTCCTGGCGCAGTGGCACAGAAGGCTCCCGCTCCCGCCTGAAATAACTAATGTCACCTTCGTCAACTTACTAGATTTATTTAGATTCAGGATTTTCACGGCTTTGCCGTCATCATCAGTCTATAAATAATATAAATAAAATACAAAATAAATACACAATTAAATATTTCAAATAATACAGTTGATAAACACATGTAAACTATTTTAATTATCTTATATTTTTAGTACAAAATGAGTATTTTATTTATATAGTTTGTAGACTGATGACGGCAAAGCCGTGGAAAGGTGGTTAACTGAATAAATCTAAGTTCACAAAGATGACTTTAGTTCCTTCACCATCTAATTACATTAACACAACCTCATTAGCTGCTGTTTGGCTGGCAATACGTTTAATTAGGAATTAAATATTGTTAATTTTTTATTTCATATTAAAGTGCATATTTCACAAATTGTAGGTTATAAGTGCAAAATTTTAAAAGCATATTCCAAGATCTTTTCTGCCTGTGTGCGAACTTTCTCAGTGCAAATGCTTGAGGAAGGTTGCCTGCTGGTTTGAAGAAGGCTGCTAAGCACAGGTGCCAAAAACGTTGGCACCTGTGCCTAAGTCGCAGTGTCTCCCGAACAGCCAAGCATGTACTGACTTCCGTCGTGGATGCTTACGCTCTCAATACAAAAGTCAGGAGAGGATTTTTATTCCCTAAAAAAATTGGAATATGCTTTTAAAAATATGCACTTATAACCTAAAAATTGTGAAATATGCACTTTAATATGCAATAAAAATTAACAATATTTAATTCCCTGTGTAAAATTTTCTTGATAAAATTGAGGAGAAGGATGCTTGGATTGAAAATAGTTGTGCTCGAGTAAACATAATATAATCTTCCTTACTTCGCGGCAGAAATGATTGCAGTAAATATTCTTAGCGAAGTACATTGGATGTCTTGTTGCATTCCTTATGCCTGGTTTTAAATAATATTATTTCAACAAATATTCTACATTTGCACATACATTTTATCATCTAAAGAAAAAAGCAAACAGTGGTAAGCTCTTTCTAGACAACGGACGCTCACAAACAAATTCTATGAAAAGGTGAAACGTTTTAGAGATAAGTCTCTATATTAACAAAGTATACAAAATAAGCGCCTATGTCCTCAAGTAACGGACAAAAATATGCACTAACAGGTTAATATAAATAGCATCCAATTCTAACTACATGTCAAGAAATTCCACTGAGCTATGTCCTCTATCAACGTACAAAAATATGCATCTCCTATATTATTTCAGTAGTATACCTTTCCTTTGCGGCTCTCACACGCAACCAATCTTTATAAATGAGTTCTCTAAAGAAAGAAAATTTCATGGCTATTTGACAAATTATACTTTGACTTTAAAAATATGAAAGTTTTGTTTAAAAAACGCATATTCATGTAAAATGCAACCCTCAACGCACGTCAGGAGTTTTTTAATTATATCGTTAAATCACTCCTAAACGAAGCGTTCTTGGGCCTTAAAAATGTGAGGCCAAAGGTCTCAAAGAAACGTTCCTCACAACGTAGTAGCATCCAATTCTAACCAAATGTCAAGAAATTTCACTTCGCTATGTCCTCAAGCAACGGTCAAAAATATGCAAAACCATAGAAATCCGCTGCCCAGTCGTCAGTATTTGATTCCCTCAATTCCCACCTACCTGTCACGTGTCGGGCGAGGAGGAAGGCGCAAGGTGGAGTCGCAATAGGGCGCGTGGGCGTGTGCTAGTCGGTGTCCATGTCTTCCAGGTAATCTGGGCACTTGCGTCCCTTTCCTCCTCTTCCTCTGCTGATCATTCGGCTTCCTCCCTTTCGGCTTCCACCTTTTCGGCTTCCGCCCTTTCGGCTTCCCCCTTTTCGGCTGCCCTTGCGGCCGAGCTTTTTGCCGCCACTTTGCCGCCTCATCCGTTCGTATTGGTTGCGTTTCTGTCGCACCTCGCGGCAGTGCTGGCACAGCATCTGGTTGCCCTCCGCAAGGTGGCTGCAAAACACGGAGTGGATGGAGTGGAATGGCGCAGGGTAGGGTGGGATTGGGTGGCGTGAGGTGGAATGCGGTGGAGTGGAGTGAGGTGGGGGTGGCGTGGCGTAGGATGATGTGGTGGGGATGGGGTTGCATGGGATGGGATTTTGTTAGGGTGGCGTACGTGCGGGTGGGATTGTGTGGTATGTGGTGGCGTGGCTTGGGGTGGTGTGGTGGGGAAGGGGATTGCATGGGGTGGGTTAGGGAGGAGTACGTTGTGTGGTGCGGGTGGGATTGCGTGGTATGAAGTGGCGTGGCTTGGGGTGATGTTGTGTGGATGAGGGTTGGATGGGGTGCGTTAGGGTGGCGTACGTGATGTGGTGCGGGTGGGGTTCCGTGGTATGGGGTGGCGTGGCATAGAGTGCTGTGGTGCGGGTTCAGTTGCATGGGTTGGGGTGGTGGGGGTGGCGTGGCTTCGGGAGATGTGGTGGGGATGGGGTTGCATGGTTTGGGTTAGGGTAGCGTACGTGGTGTGGTGCGGTTGGGGTGGCGTGGCTTGGGGTGGGGTGGGGTGGTGAGGTTTCGGTTGCAGGGGGTGGGGTGGTGAGGGTGGCGTGGCTTGGGGTGATGTGAAGGAGATGGGGTTGCATGGGGTGGGTTTTCGTGTCGTGAGTTAGAGTGGTGTACGTGGTGTGGTGGGGGTGGTGTTGCGCGATATGACGTGGCTTCGGGTGACGTGGTGGGGATGGGGTTGCACGGGTTGGGTTGGTGGGGTTGCATGGGGCGGGGTTGCGTGGATGGCGAGGCTTGGGGTAATGGGGTGGGGATGAAGTTGCTTGGGAACATTGCAGCGGTGGGTGGGTGGGTGGCAACTTACGCCTTCCAGAGCTTGACGCACGCCTGGCACCTGCTCTTGCGCTTCTGGGAGCTGCCGCTGCGGCTGCGTCCGCTGCGGCTCCTGCCGCGGCTCCTGCCACGACTCCTGCCTCGGCTCCTGCCGCGGCTCCTGCGCCATCGCCACAGTCACCCTCGCCGCCTCCCACATTCTGCCCTCCAGGCGGTCAATGATTGATTAGTGATTCCTAGCGCGTAAATTGCTTAGATCATGGCTGTAGCCGAGTCGGTTAATCATGGCAGTGGATCACAGCAGGTTGTGGTAGGCGAGCTGGATTGATCATGATGCGCCCTCGGTCAAGATATGTGGCGGGGCGGCCGTGACAGTGGTGTGGGTAAGCCTTGGACACGAGCAGGAGACTCTGCACTTGTTTTAGTGACAAGAAAAATAATAGATAGGAACTTACAGAAGTGGAGATAGTCGTTGTATTACTAAGTTTTTATTTGAATAAAAAAGTGAGATAAAGTGGAAATATTTTTTAATTGTGAGAACTTAACAATAATTATTCCCGTAAGTTTAGCGCACGTTTTGCTCGGAAGATGGAGGTGATATTCTCCCGTTGGATGGCGAGATCCGACACCCCACCGACCGTCGGCTAGCGGGTTTTTTCCCAACCAGGTATCTCCCAACAGCGGGGCACCGCCCCAGCCGGGAGAAGCTCTAAGCCGTCGACCGGCGTGGGAGTGTAATGCAAGTGAAATGTGGAAGTAAGGGTCAAACATTGGTTGATGAGTGAATCCGACCACGTCAATTGCTGAGGCCATTCGTCCCGTACGAGTAGTGAATGTTTTTTATCGCGGGAGGTGGCGGTGATCGTCGCAGGTGAGTTCCGACGCCGACCTACACATCGGGTTGCGAAGTTTTCCCCATTCAGGTATCTCTCCCCAGCGGGGCACCGTCCATGTCGGGAACAAGCTCTAAACTCTCAACTTGTCTGCCGGCGTCTGTGGTAGTGTAGTGCATGTAAGGGTAAGTGAGGATGAGAATAGAACAATGCAAAGGAAGGAAATATCACCCACGGTCCGTGGCTCGTTTGTTAGGGTACTGCTCTGGCATTCGCCTGATATTGATCGGAGAAAGCTGGGAAATCTATCGATCAGATCAGCCGGCTGCTAGAGTACTCGTCCGGACAGAGGCTGAATTCGACCTAGCTGTCTAGCTAGGGTCGAAAATCTGCCACCGACGGGATCTCCCTATCCGAGGCATTGCAACTGGTGACGTCAGTTAATGCCCTGAGCCATCTAAGCAGATTCAACTCGGCCAAATCGTTCTCAGAAGCATGTCCCCTTGATTCCCGTATCAAACGCTTCACCATTGAAAATAGCTAGCCAAGTGCATCACCCGCGGTTGTCTTTCATTAGCTTCCTCCTTACTACCGGCAGTCTCTCCAGCGTCATTTTCATCAGCATCAACTCGCCACCGAGCTCACCCGCAGTGGCATCTTTTCTCTCACTTGCATCACTCTTGGTAACTCCAAACTTGCCGGAATCGCTTACTCTAACATCTCGTCAGCATCACTCACACCATCTAGTATCACTCACTCATTCACAGCCTTGATCAGATTCACTCGCCTCATTTTTACCACTATTATTACTCTCGCCGCGTCACTCTCGCCCCATCACTCTCGCCCCATCACTCTCGCCAGCCTCTCTCACATCACCATCACGCTGGCCAGCGTCACCCTCGCCTCATTTCTCTCACTAGCACTCTCGTCGCAGTATTTCGTCGTCTTCTCTCTCTTCTCCATTACATCTCCCGTGTCACTCTCGCATCAGCAACATCTCGCATCACTGTCATTAACATCAGTCTCGTCAACATCCATCAATTTCATCATCAACATCCTCTCTTGTTTACTACCAACCAGATTCTTGCATGACTCTCACTACGCCGGAATCATTATTTGTAGACATCATTACCTCCATCCCCAAATCCTGTTACACATTCTCGACCAACATTAACCGTTAAGAGTATTACGAGAATATTCATTGCCAATGTTGAAAAATCATTTTAGGAACAAGAAAAAGAAATTGTAGGAGTCTCGTATGTTTCATGTTGTGCGTTCTGGGCTACAAAATGTAATGAAATTAACGTGACAATTGTGTGAACTTTTCTTTACCCACTTCAAATAAAGCCAACCGGAGAGTCTCAGAAACCAAATTGTCCACAACTGTGAAGATAATCTTTCAAACCTTCTCCTTTGCTGAAGAGGGGAAGTAACCAAAGAGCTTAATCGAGTGTGACCGCAAATTTATCAAACTGCGGAAAATCAGGTGCTCCAACACTTTCTCCTCTTTCTCGTGCCTACTTCACACGCGACAAAAGCAAAAGTTTTGCACCCTTCCACAAAACTTCGCTACTCTCCTTCTCTTTCTCTTTTCTCTACTGCCTCACAAAGACTCTCACTCGGCACAGAGTTTGCGGGAAAGTGTGTTAAATAATGCAGGAGAAATTTGGTTAAAGT
Organism: Acheta domesticus; assembly: GCA_031308135.1. NCBI lineage: Eukaryota > Metazoa > Arthropoda > Insecta > Orthoptera > Gryllidae > Acheta > Acheta domesticus. The sequence continues at coordinate 78,886,475 of JAHLJT010005437.1, read as the reverse complement.
TATAAAGCTCTGAAGCTGCTGTAGCTGCTATTGCCAACTTCCTTCCGCAATTTTCATATTCGATTTGTTGCGGAATGAACTCAATTTTTTTTGCAGCTCCAGCCTCCTAGGAGATGTGTCGTCTTGATGTTTAAAGGAGACTATCTAAAGTGGATGTTTGTTTGTCCCTAATTATCCATGTTTTTCTTTAAAAAAACGCTTTTAAAGAAACGCTTTTAACTATTTACAAAGAGACCAAAACTATTCATACCGATAAAAAAGACAATTGCAGTTTATGTGGTAAGGATGAAGTGAATATGAATTTATTACCATAATAAAAGAAACATTATGACATTAAGAAACAATAGATATTTTTTAAATCTTACAAAAACAAGAATGCGGCACATGTTTAGGCGTAATCTGGAAGCAATCTCTTTTACTTTCCCGTATACGTACGTATTTACAGAGTAATATACGTAGTATATGGAAAGTTATGTAATGCTGCGGAAAATAGATTTGGAGATTTCAGCGTTTTGGGGACCCCTGATACAAAACTACTGGTGCTGCACAATAGCACAGACTTTCCTATACTAGTTTTCTACTTCCTTTGGTCTCGGCTAGCCTATTCGGACTTGCCACATACTCTTGTAAACACTATTGTATTTGTGAGTGAAAGTGATTCGAATGACTTCTAATTAAGTGTTTCAAAAACTCAAAATTTTCTGTGAAAAAGGAGCTTCAAATTTCGCATTTTTAGTAGCGCATCACGTCTTTTTCTTAAAAACGGCTCCAAATTTTTCAAAGAAATTTCTATTTAGGACGAGGTTTTATTGTTCTTTAATATTGTTAAAATAATATTTCCGTTCTACTATTAGGAAACATAATAATTAAGGAAATGTCAAACAGATGTTCTTTGGGCGGCGTTCAGAGGGCAGCTGACAAGAGAATGTAGTAAATCCGAATAGCTATCCGAGACTAAAGGAAATAGAGAACTAATACGGGAGTCTGTGCCATACTGTAGCACCACTAATTTCCTTTAGTTATCATCCTACGCTCTGAGACCGTTGTATGTGTGTTCTTTGCTCACGTTCTGTCAGTGTTGTTCAGCACGATTGGTGCTTGTTGTTTGTTTTAATGATTGCATTATATATTTGCTTCCTTTGTTATTTTATTCTTCAGGAAATTAAAGAAGTAAGGCTTTAACTGTACGCTATTTTCGTATTCTTGGTACGGGATGGATAACATTATATTGCGCTTCTCTATCTTGCACATTAGCCTTCATTAGAAAATGAAAACTATACAACTTAAAATTATGCAAAAACTCTTAATATTTGGGGGAGAAAACGGGGAAAAAGAAATGATTTACAAGCCTATTGTTGGATAATAAAAATCATTAAAAATAAATATCTCACTTTCGTATTAAAGGTGTGACACATATTGAACTTTTGCAATATTCAAAAGTACAGAGACTTCAGTGAAAATCGCACCTGCACCATTTTTATAAGGGTCTATTCCTCTTCGTGAGCAAAAATGAAATATCAATTGGCGGCATTTTAGGAACTTTAGAAAATATCCTTTAGGGCTTCATATAATAAACCTCTCCGAAATTAGAACATTCGTTTTAAATTCAAGAGACCGCGACATCAGCCAGATCGATTAGTAAACACTGCGAAAGGTTTCGGCTATAGTGTTGTTCACAGGCAAACTAGAGGTTAAAAATCTAATTTTTGGGTACGTTCCGTCTCAATCTCGATCTCCTTTTTTGCAGCATACTTTTCTCTCTACTATCCAATCGTAAACGAGTACAAAGAAAGCAAGAGAAAAGAAAACAAATCGAAAAAAGATAGTAAAAAGAGAGAAAGAAAGAAAAAAGCAACTAGTGGTGCTAAAACAGCATATACTTCCTCGCATATCTTCTAAATTTGCAATTTTGGAAAATTTTGCGAATACAACGATAATGAGACATGCGCGATTCTTTTAAGCGTTGAGTGTTCTATCCGTAATTTTGGATAAGACACATATCTGTACCATCAATTTTGTAGTTTTAAATTTTTCCAATTTGCGCAAACAAAGTTTGAAATGAGGTTAGCACTTTATTTTTTTACCATGCTTTGGTAGATACTAGGGGAAATTTAAAGAAAAAATTGAGCCCATTTTTACGCGAAAACAACTCATATTTTCAACTAAACTACTCACACAAAAAAGGAAGAAATAAAAGATAAAAAAGAAATAATAAAAAAGGGAGAAAGACAGAAAGAAAGGATAAAGACAAAAACAAAGCAATAACGAAAGAAAGAAAACAAAAGGAAAGAAAATAATGAAAGGAAAGACAGTAAGAAAGGGAAGAAAGTAAAAAGAAAAGAAAAGGGGTCATCCATAAATTACGTAACTCTAAAGGGGGAAGGGAGGGGGTCTGGGGCAGCGTTACTCTGCGTTACATAGGGATAGGATAGATAGGGAAGTGCGTTACAAGGGGCAGGGGATATTGAGAATACTCGAAATTTGCCTTAGGTTGCGCCCCAAAAGAGAAAGAAAGGAAAGAAGTAAAAGAAAGAAAATAAAGTAAAAATAATAAAAAAGTAAAAAAGAAAAAGAAATAATTAAAAAGGATAAAAAATTAAAAAGAGAAAAAGGTCAAAATAAAGGAAAGAAAGAAGAAGAAAAAGAAAAGTAAAAATAAAAGAAAAAAGAAAGTAAAAAACGAAATAAGGAAGGGGAGAAAGAAAGGGTAAAAGAAAGGGGGAAAAAGAAAGAAGGTGCTTGCCTTCCTCCGCCGCCCTTGCTGCGGCCTTTGCCGCCGCCCTTGCGGCCCTTGCTGCCGCCGCCGGCGCGGCCCCTGCGCTTGGGCTTGCTGGCCGCGCGGCGCTTCGGCTTGCTGGCCCCGCGCCGCTTCGATCCTCCACCGCGCTTCTTGGAACCGCCGCCGCGTTTCTTTGAGGCGCCGCGCTTCTTCGCACCGCCGCGCTTCTTGGAACCGCCGCGGCGGGCGCTGCGGCCGCGTTTGCCACCCTTGCCGCCGCCGCGCCCCGCGCTCCGGCCGCGCTTGGCGCCGCGCGCCACCTTGCCGCTCTTGCGGCGCTTGGTCGGGCAGCCGCAGCCTCCGCCGCCGGGCGTACCGAAGCTGCCGGCCGCCTCCGTCACCGCCAGCCCCGCGCCCGACGCCCTGCCGCGAGCGCGCACCGTCACCTTTGGCGGCTTTGGACTCTTTTACCCAACTCGCGGATCCAAGCCGGGGTTGTGCCGTGGACTATAAGTTTACGTTCACGCGTGTTTTCTAGACGTAATCTACGTGACTCTTTTTACGTGTAGACTAAGTAGACAATGTAAACTGTGTAGACTATTTATTTCTTCTTATCAAATAACCCCAAAAAAGTGTATAATAAGTAGTAATAGCAGAAGCATATTTTAATATAATATTAAAAAAATGTATTTACGTTTCTGTAAATCGAAAAAAAAATATCATTCCTGATGAACAAATGGCAACCTCCGTATCCAAGTCAAGAAACCAGTAGAGACTTGTTCTAAGTTGCTTTAGTACTCCTTTAGATGTGATCCAATAATTATAAATTTTGAATTTGGTGAATGGAACATGGCCCTCGTAGATTCACCCCTGCTCCACAAAGAAGATAGATTACAGTTGTCTACATAGGATTACCTTTGTCTACGCAGAACACGATGTCTACGCTGTCGTTTACGTGTAGACGTAGACTATGGTTCTTTACGCGTAGACGCACATCACTGCCCGACCGAAGCTCTGGATAAGTACCCTTCTTACACTGGCGAATTCAGGGGTGGGGCCATGGGGGCCATGGGGGACAAGCCTCCACCCACAAACGCCCTAGTTTTCCTTTACCTTCTTTCATTTGGCAAAATTGATTTAAACGTTTAGTTTTTATTCGAAGTATGTAATTATTAAAACAATAATATTGCATAGTATGGAATCTGTAGTACATAAATAATATACAATATAACAACAAATAAGTTTATTATTTAACAAAAATCTACGATGCCCCTCCCAAAATGAACGGGTAGATCCACGCCTGCGTTTATATATATTTATTCGGAGGGGAAGTGAAGGCGGCGGTTCCACGTTGTACATTTAGTGCACGTAAACGCTCTTCAAGCCTAGAATAAGCCTCTGAATCAAATTCAATATCGCCTGTTTGGTGACCGTAGTGATACTTTTAGACGGGAAGAAAAGGAGCTTATCAGAATTTGCGTGGTCTAGCGGAAAAGCAGGCCTGAGACTCGTCCCCTGAAAATAAGCCATCATTGAAGTTGAATCACGCTGCCGCGCTGTGATCTCTCCTCAGAGCGATAAGTCTACCGTAGAAAAGCGAATACAATTAAATATCCTTCTTATAAAAATAATATTATTTACATACAAATAGTTTCACCTACAAGAATTTATTATTCAAACAAGTAATAGTAATAAACACTTGTACTTTTCTGCCAAGTAGTTATTAATATAATTCTGAACCATTATTGAAAATGGATAACATGATTTATTATAACCATCTTTGAAACAGCACTAATATACATTAATCGTGACAAGTCTCGATTAATGGATCATATCGATGTTACATTTCAAAAGAACCTTAAATACTTGGCGGAAAATTCAAGATGGTATTTTTGAGGTGATTCAACATTCTCCTTCCTGTAATATAGTGAAGGGAGGAAAAGTAGAAATAAAGTACAAGGTGAGGGAAATGAAATGAGGGATGACTGATAGAATGAGGTGACGAATGTGAAATGTTGTGAGGTGAGATGAAATGAGGTGCTGTGAAGTGAGGTGTGTTGAAGAAAGGTGTAGTTACGCGTGGTAAAGTGAGATGAAGGAAGGAGCCATGTGAGGAGAGGTGAAGAAAGGTGGTGTGTGGTGAGTTGGGGAAGAAACACGCAGTGACGTGAGATGTTAGATGTTTCAGAAGGTAAATTGAGATGCGGTTAAGGAAGGTGGATTGAGGTGAAGTGAAGGGTGGTGAAGTGAGGTGAAATGAGATGAGGTCAAGTGCTGGGAAGTGAGGTAAGGTGTAGCGAGGTGAAGGAAAGCGAAGCAAGGTGAAGCGATGCGAAGCTAAGCAAAGTGAGGTGAAGAGAGGTGAAGCGAATGTGAAGCGAAGCGAGGCGAAGCGAAGCTAGGTGAAGCGAAGCGAAGCGCGGTGAAGTGAATGATGTGAAGCGAGGTGAGGCGAGGCGAAGCGAGACGAAGCGAGGCCAAGCGTGGTGAAGCGAAGTGATGTGAAGCGAAGCGATGCGAAGCGAAGCGAGGTGAAGCGAAGCGAGGTGAAAGGAAGCGAGGCGAAGCGAAGCGAGGTGAAGCGAAGCGATGTGAAGCGAAGCGATGTGAAGCGAAAGCGATGTGAAGCGAAGCGAGGCGAAGCGAAGCGAAGTGAAACGAAGCGAGGCGAAGCGAAGCGAGGTGAAGCGAAGCGATGTGAAGCGAAGCGATGTGAAGCGAAGCGATGTGAAGCGAAGTGATGTGAAGCGAAGTGATGTGAAGCGAAGCGATGTGAAGCGAAGGGAGGCGAAGCGTGGTGAAACGAAGCGAAGCGAGGCGAAACGAAGCGAGGCGAAGCAAAGCGAGGTGAAGCGAAGTGTGGCGAGGCGGGCGAGGTGCGGTGGGGAGAGCGTACTCGGCGCTAGGCAGCAGGAAGCGGCCGCCCGGGCCGCGCTGCAGCAGGCCCTGGCGCACGGCCCTCTTGAGCGCCAGCAGCACGGTGCCTTCGCCGCCGACGGCCGACATCTCGTCCACGTTGGCGCGCACCCATTTCGCCACCTCGGGCGCCGCCGACCCCTGCACCTCCCCCAGCTGCTCCACCGCCTGCACCACCCATTGCACCGCCTCCTGCCGGCACAACCAGTCAATATCAGTTGATGTCACTGTACCGGGAGAGATGGCTCAGCGCATCAACCTAATGTCACTGCAGTCCCTCTGACCGGAAGGTCTAGGTTCGAGTCCCGACGGCGGCAGAATTTTCGTCACTAGGTTGTCAGCTAGGTCGAATACAGTCACTGTCTGGAGAATTCTAGCGGCCGGCTGCTCTGATCGGTAGTATTCCGTGGTTTCTCCGATCAACACCAGGCGAATGCTGGAGCAGAACCCTCACAAACGGACCGCGCGCGATCTTTTTACACTACCACACATGCCGAGAGAGCGGCCGGGAGCTTAGAGCTTGTCTCGGCTTGGGCGGTGCCCTGCTGGTGGGACATACCTGGTTGAGGGGAAAACCCCGCTAGTCGACGGTAGGTCGGTGCCAGTTCTCGTCATCCAGCGGGGAAAAGATCATCGCCATCTCCCGAGAAAAAACACGCACTACACTAACGGGACTAATGACATAAGTAGTTGACGCGCCCGGAAACACGAATCAATCAATCAATCAATCGATGTCACTGCAGTGACTTAACCGGGAAGTCATAGGGCAGTGGTGTCAAGGTCTTCTATTGGTGGCAGTGGCACGCGTCGTGGCACCGTGACACGCCACGAGCTTCTCTGCCCAACTAGCGTCGGGAAAGGAAACTATTAGTAACCCCGCCGTTTTACAATAGGGATGACGTTGTCTTTGGTGGCGGGGTAATGAACTACGTGGAGAGGGCGATTTCGTCGTGGCACTCGTTCCACGGGCTCCTGCTCGTAAGATCGACCTTGGCAAGACTGTCCTAGAGTTACACTCGCGTCAGTGGTAGGATTTTTGACCCCACACTACCGGCAGCTTATAAGTGACTGACAGTTCTTTCATCACGTGCTGTGGTGCGTCGTGTGATCTGCTCTGATGTAATCAGCTTTGCGAGAATTTGTTTACTTTCTCACAGCTAGGGTTCAGCGTTGTCGCTCATCTGACTCAGCACGAAGTCGCGGAGGCGATAAGATTCGGCTTTGGCGAAAGTTATGAACATGATATCAAGACGTGTCATAGCCTGTCAGTTAATGTTAATGCTTTGACATTTCATTTACCTGACGTGTAGATGGTTCCACGTGCGTAGTAATGTGTGGCAACAGCACATTGAACTGTCAGAGTCGCTTATACGCTACCGATTCTGTAGCTTGTTAGCTAGGTCGAATGTCTTGCTCTATATCCCACACCCCTTACTTAAACACACTTATACTTACATGCACTACACTACCACACATGCCGGGGAACCAGTCTTAAACTTAGAGCTTGTCCTGATTGGGACGGTGCCACGTTGGGGCAAGACACCTCGTTGGGGGAAAACACCTCTAAAGCCGACGTGTAAATGCAGGTCAGATCTCACCAGCCGGAGGAAGGGCAGACACCGCATACTCCCGTGATTAAAACATACACTACACTTACAGGAAGAACGACCTTGAGCAGTTGACGCACCCGGAAACGCTAATCAAACAATCAATCAACATAACACACAGACACACGCCCGATAGCTAACTCCAAAGCAAACGTGAAGGGAAACATTACAGAGAATTTTCAATTGAGAATTACAGGAACAAAGTCCAGAAAAATGTTGAAAATGTTCTTGAGGCTTTATGTAAATTACCCCCAGAAATCAAGAGATCGGTTTAAAATTCGCTGGGCCGCGATACCAGACAGATCAATTGATCGATCCAGATCGATTCAGCAATATATTTGTTAGAAGCCACCAGTAAAAGCAGTTCATTCGGGCCTTAACTTGCTAACACATCGATTTTTAGCTCTAATGCTGAAAGTGAGGCGATGCTCAAGTGTTCAGATGAATCAGCGAATGCAATAAAGATAACAAAATAATTGGGTCTCACCGCATCATTTGCTATTGTTCTGAATGTATCATTAAGTGTTTTTTTTCTGTAATTTAAGAGTTAAAAAAAGAAATTCAGTAAGGCTGTCTAAACATACTGTACGACACGTGATTAAAAGTGATTTTATTTTGCTCGTAGAATTGTGCCTGTTGGTGAATCAGCCTCGTGTCGCAACCTCACTCTCAAACCAAATGTCACTTTTACCACTCGTATCATATTTAACTGTTTCGGTTTATGCGGTAGTGTTGTTCACAGACCAAAACACCTTTTAAGGGAAAACATTTTTCGATGACAAGACCCACCAAAACGTGTAATTTGATTAATGCAGTATACGAGAAATATCTTTTCAGTTTTTAATTTTTATTTGACGATGGACTAGGAAAATTTATTTTAAAGTAAATTAGCTAATTAATGCAAATATTAGGCTATTTTGCATTTGAATTTTCTGCTGATAATCGATAATAATCCTGTTAATCAATTTTTTACCACTGTCTTCTTTATATGACAGTGCACTTTGCATTTTTTGCTCCTCCTGATTTTGTTCATTTTTCATCAATTGTCAATGTATATTCTTTTTAACAGTTTTATCTTCTGACTAAATTATATTTGACTGTATTATTTTTGCATATTTAATAATTATTTCTGAATATTCTGATTTTCCTTACAAAACGTACGCTTTCATAGAACTCAACAAAATGAAAAACCAACGCATTGTATCATTCAAATGGTTAATCAAGTTTCAATTACTGTAGTTTTTCGAATATGTTCCTACATTTATTTCCCAATATTTTATTTCAGGAATGATAAATTTGGAAGAAAAATTATGTGTCCCATAAATATGACACTGATAAAAACCAGTATCAATGGCGGCGACATACTTGAAACCATTTCTAACAAATTTCTTTCCTATTATTTCGATTAGGAAATGCAAAAAGGGAGCTATTATCCTTCGCGCGATACATGTTGGGACGAGATATCTATTCCTATAAGCAAATTTCGAGTTAATTCGCAGAAAGCCAGCGCAATAAACGATGTACTGAGAGACAAGTGACAGAACAACCGTATGCCCGAGATATTGGCACTGCCACCACAGTGAAAACCACTAAAACCATTACCATTCGTTTATACCTTGTTTGTACCCATTTTTCTACAATAGCATTTGTTTTGTACCAAACCACTTACAATGCTGAGCACTTTCAACTATGGTGATGCCAATTCCACATTGGCACACCCACCTTGTAAGAAAATTTGGAATCATTCCAAATCGTTTGTACCGAACTGTGACACCAGAAATTTGTACCAAAGAAATTAATTGAGATAGTCATTATAATGTGACGGTGGCGGCCATTATAACTCGACGCTGGCACAGGCACAACCATAAAAAGTTGGTATCATCCTAAATTGTCTGCACCAGATTGTTCCATCAGAAGTTTTGTTTCTACCAAAAAATAATTAAAATATTGCCATTGTACGGTGAGGATGGGAGCCTCACGTTTACCTTGACACCAGCCCGGTCACCACCCCCATTCAAAATATAACCATTGTAAATCATTTGTGCGATGTTTGTATCGGAATATCCCATCAGAATTTTCGTTTCTACCAAAAAAATTATTAATATAGCACATAATTTAAGAAAATAAATAAATGAACGTTTCAAAGTAATGTTTATGTAAAAACTATTTTTAAGGTATGAAACACTGACATGCCTAATTTCTTTTTTCCACTGTCGTATTTATAGGACAGCAAAAATTTCTAATTTGTTAAAGTAAATATGTTCAAAAGTGCATCAATTTGATCAAAAAATCCTATTTTTATGGCATTGCAATGGAAAATAACCATTTTGGCTTATTAGAAAAAACGTGGTAAAAATGGGTTAATATTTTCTTCTTTCACTGTCGAACATGTTCTTAACTTTAAAGTTACGTTGATATACATTTCAACTCTTATTTATGTTTGTGTGTAAACATTCCTTTATGCAAACAATTAAAAACAATTAAATCTGTCTTCATTTTTACAAAATTTACAAATTTAAAGGTTGTCAACATTTTTGACTACCTAATTTTTCAGATTTATTGCCCCCGATAATGTGATAAAAGATATTTCACCCAACGAAAAAGTTATCTTGGTTGTCTAAAAAGGTTTGACAATATCCGTTTTTCCCCAATGGTTTGACTAATTCAGAGGGAGGTTCAGATACACACAATCCGGCGAACATAGACAGGCGGATGACTTGAAAACAAAACTATCTATATTATGGACTTCGAAACATGTTCCATCAAAATATTCAGTCCGATTTTATAAATATATAATTTTGCCTGTATTATGTATTAAATATAGGAGGTCCTAATTAAAAATTGAAGGGGAAACAATTCGAGGAGATTAATGTAAAAACGCATTGAGAGATACGTATAATCTTAGAATTATTCGTAAATATTTTAGAAGTTTCATGCCTAAGTTGGCCCAAGATTATCATAAGATAATGCTAAAAGGCATATCGATACATTTAAAGAACTTTGCACTATATTACTGTCAAACTGCTATTGGACATGATCATTTTTTTAATTGTGTAAATTTGATTTGCAAGAATGAAATTGGGGCATTTTTTTAAGATCTTTCTTAGAGATTTTAAATAATATTGATTTCGTATCGTATGTATCGATGATATGTTAATGTCCTTTCAACATCTTCAAATTAGCGAAGTACCAACCTCTTCCTAAAACTCCCACCTGTTCTTGTTTAGTAGATTTAATGATACTCTTTTTTGTCCCAGAATAATCTTTTTCCATAGATATTGTTCATCTCCTCGGGAATTTCTCAGTCAATAAATGTATTATGTTGGGTAATATAGTTTTATTTTTTGTGTATGGTGTGATGGTTGGTCTTTAAACATGCATTTCCATATGTTCTATTCTGCAGGTGTATTCTCGTTTCGCTTAGCAGACCCGTGAATTGTAATGTATCAATATCAGTATATTTGAATGGATTAATAAAGTAATATAGATGTAAAATGCATCTAAGCTAAGTTGATAATCACCACAATGTTGGAAATGTTTAATTACAATTCGAATTTAATTATTTCGGCAATGACTCAAAGCAGAAGAACCGCATTTTTATTGTAATTTATATTAGGACTCAGGAAATGTTGAAATATTTGTTCTGTTCCTGCACATAACATTATATTATTGTAAAGTCAAACTTTCGAATTGCAATTTGAAATGACTAAAATTAAAATTGGTCATATTTTGCGCATCCTATGTGAAGGACCGAGATGTAGTTTGAAACATTACAATATCAAACATGAATTATGTATTAAAAAGAGATTCAAGAAAGAAATTATGACTCGTGAATTTTTTTCGTGTTTTCCTGATTCCGAAAAATTGCAATTCCGCTCGCACTAATTTCAAACAGATAAAAATGGAAAGACTTTTTTCACTTTCATGCAGCTATTTGACATCATAACCATATACTCGTAAATGTATTTTCAAATGTTGGGTGTGCTCTTTGGCATCTATACGGCCGTGTTTGAATTAATTCTTATATTAAGAAACCATTAAATTTATTTGTAAATTAAAAGTGAACTTTTCATTTAAATTATATTGTCCTAATGCGGTAATGTATCTGACAGATTCAACGTGACTATTGTATTTTTTTACTTCTGACAGCTGTTGCCGACTGAAAAATGGTCCTTTTTGAAATTTTAATAACTGAAAAAAACAATTACTACACAATAAAAAGCTTCAGACGCAAATTGTAGTAGTAAAGAATGTAACATTCAGATACTCTGTAGGACTAATTAAGTGTTAAATAATTTATTAAATTGTATGTAATTTTTAAGAACATTGATACCAGCGCATCAACAGATCTTTTGAGCGTCACTTCGTCAACGAATCTCTAGAATCAAATGAAGAGACATCGTAGTATTTCGTTGCCATTGTTTATTGACGGTTTCTAAGACACTGTTTTGAGTGGTTTTAGGTTAATAAAGTGTAGTGTGCTCTTATGAGCACAATACATTTTTTAACATCCACGCGTAGAAATGAAAGCGCTATTATTTCTGAATAAATCATTCTTAGAGGAAAGTTTCGAACTACTTGATTTACTCGTACTTGCCTTAAAGACTTTGGGATCTCTTCGAATGCGTTGATGAACTTCCTGGTCCGCAACGGCTCTTTCTCCCACGCCGATCTCCACCGCCACGGGCTCGTTTGAACCTTCCATAATCGCCGACGTTGCACCGGGTGGTGGGTGCACACGCCAGTCTGCCTAAGCGAGGCAGAACCCTGCGCCGCGCGAAGGACGGCGACGGTCGCGGGTCGCCGCGATGGCGAAATGTTCAGCGCTGCTTCCTCGGCAACGGTCTAGGCCTCCTCGAGGCCTCGCAATGCCTCCTTGCGAGTTCGTTTGTTGGATGTGTGGTCGAAAGTGAAGTCGATTCTGGGTATTGCCTGTCGATAATCTATCTATCCTGTATCTTATCTAAATCGAAAACGGATACTTTCCGCGCGCATTTTCTTTGATCTTTCATTTAGCTAGATCTAGCTAGAGTACTGTGTGGTTTACTTATGTTGTCTGCGTTACAATTAAATCAAATCTCTACCTCGATGATAATAGTTTCTTTTAAGAGGAAACATATATTTCTTATAGACAAATGTCAGTAACTCTCGTTTCTATCTTCTATTCGTAATTCATGTGGGAAAAGATAGGGATAAAGATACTATTTCCTCGCACGTTATATTTTATTTTTTAGTGCTCATTTAGCTAAATGCAAGATCTCGGAATTAGTATTTTTCGGCAGTCGAATTACGTCAAATGAACACCTCATTTGCTTATACAAATAGTGTTTTTTACGCAAAGATGAAAAAGTAAGCAAATGTCACTATCTTTTATTAGTACTTTGTTAGTGATAATATATGTGTGATAAAATAGAGAGGTTAACTAGTTCAAGAAATCGAGTGCATACCTGATGCTATAAAGACAACAATATTTTGAAGTTAAATAATATTAGCACGGTATATTTTTAAGATATTAAATACGGTTAATATATGACCGAAAGTAAAGAACGTAAATATTTAAGTGATTTTGATTTTTATGCAACCCGCATAAAAATCAGCGATGTTTTTGTACAGAAAACAATAGTACCTAAGAGAAAACTGCCAATAAGGTTTACAACAAAAATCAATTTTTAATGAGTAGATAAATAATAGGTACTACAATTGCATGTAGTGTTTGTAATTTAGCAGGTGAAACCGTCCGCCAGGTAGAATGCAAAAACTGTTTTACAGTACATTAATGTGTAATGAAGTAAATTTTGTAATTACTTTTACTTGCACACTATAATAGTAGGATGGTCAAGTAGCGTGAAGAGTAGTTGTCATGTTATGTTTACATTAGGAGTGACTTTTCAAATTTGTACGAAAGCAATTTGCCGGAAGTAATTCATTTTTTGATATCGTTTGTGTAGGTATTTCTTTCTCGTAGGTTTAATTAGCATGAAAAATTGAACGTGATAGAATCACAAGAGAAAACCATTCACAAGAGTCATTTATTCAGAGACTTAAGTGAATCTCAAAATTATTGCTTTGCCATCATCTCAACTCTGATGCGTCGTACATCCGTTGCTGCTGATTGCAAGATCCAGTTTTGAAATAATTTAAAACCATATGTATTTTTCCCTTTTGCCTACTTAAACAGAAACGGCAGAAAATTGGTCGTGTTTTATTGAAACTGTGAGTCCTTAAACGATAATTAAATTTCAGCATGTTTATTTTTAAGTTTCCTTTTAGCCCAAAGGCTTTTGCCAGTTACTCACTCTAAAGCACATATAAAAAGAGCTTTAACTACTTTCCTTTTGTAGCAAGTCGACTTCAGGTGAGTTCCCACTACCATAGAAAAGAATAGTGATGGTGTTGGCTGAACGGAACAAGACATCGACGAGACAAACGCCACTTGCGTACAGTGACAGCAGTCACCTCCGCTGTCTCTCTCCGTCCCTCCCTCCCGTCCTCCTCCACTCTCTTTCTTTCATTATTTCTCTCGTTCTCTCTCTATCGTTATCTCTCTCATTTTCTCTCTTTGTTTCTCTCTCACTCTCATTCTCGATTCGACTGTCTTTCGCCCCACTGTGCACCGGCCACTTCGGGCGTGTTTTCCCTCGCGAGGTGGCGATGATCTCCTCCTCCCCCAGAGGGTGAGATTCGTCGCCCAACTACAGTAGGCTAGCCGGGTTTTCCTCAACCTGGTATCTCCCACCAACAGAAAATAGTCTCATCCGGGACAAGCTCTAATATTCCCGACTAGTCTCCGGACAAGGTGTAGCGCATGTAAGTATAAGTGTGTGTAAGTGAAGGTGAGGACAGGACAAGGAAGAGGAAGGAAAGATGGCGCGCGGTCCGTGTCCCGACTCAATCCTATAGCACCCCCGCTCGGCAGCGCATCGTCTCCTTCCGAGGGCCATGTCCCCGCCCTTCGCAGCCCTTCCCGTCGCTCCTCGACCTTCCCTTCTCTTCCCCGCCCCC
>JAHLJT010005437.1:78846017-78871231 GCA_031308135.1 Acheta domesticus | reverse complement strand
ATTGGCTTGCAGGTATCATTTATGGTAACGCTGACGTAAATGTTACTAATTTTTCTTGGGAACAGTAAATATCAATAACTGCACGTACGAGATATAACTGCGGAAATTATTATCGGCTATACTTCCCAGATCATTTTTTTTGGTTCAAATATTTCTCAACAGTATGTAACTGTCAGGGCTGAGCTGGCTATAGAAATTCAAGTGCGAGGCTAATTACAAATATTACTTCGTTTATCGTTTGGCTAGGATAAAAGAATAATTTTCCTGAATAATATTATACATTTTCTCAATTATGCATGCATGAGGACGATTTTTATTATTCATATTATTCATGAGGACCAATACAAAAGCGACACAATTGTCTAACCAACTGCACACCGAAAAAAAACCTATATACTAATAATAAAGTCGTAATATGTGTCATGTGTATTATCGTTACACGTTTGTCTCCAAGACAGAAATACAAGTACAGAACACGGCTTACTGGAATAGGAAATCGCAGTTTGGCAATGTTTGATGTTCATGGAGACTGCCGATCTAAGAACAATGCAACAAAATCAACGAGTTTGGCTTGAAATTGAAACGTTCTTGAGTGAGGGCGTAAAGTTGGGCCAAGCGTTTTGGGGAGACAGAGTGAAACAGAACGCTTTAATCAGAGTAATAGTGATTAAAGCGTGAAGCATTTGATTTGAAAGAACGTAACCATATTACGGTGGAGTAGTAGTTAAAGACAGTACTGTGAATAATTGTAATGGAGCTAAAATATATTGGGAGAGCCAATGCAGAGAATCGTCTAAATTAAAATGGCGCTGAATGAAGGACGTATGTTGTTTTTGAAATCTGAATAAGACTTATACGCAGGTATTGTTATTTAAAATTGTGAATTTAGCAAAACTTTTCATTATTATTTCCATTTAAAAAGAATGTTGTGTAAGTTAATTTTTGATCAGAATAAATGTTATATTTTTCTCTAGAATTTGAAAAATATTTTACTTAATATTTGCATTAATGTGCATCATTGCAGATCTGTGGGGAATTATTATAGAATCGATCAGTCCTGAATAAATTATTAAATTAATATTTTATCATCCCCTTATTAAGTACATTCATTATATTTTTGATTAATGGAAAAACGTAAAAACCTTCAGTAGCATTATAAATGGTTGTCTGCAACATTGTGAAATCAAAAAAATATTTTTATTATAACGTGAAATTAATGAGTGCATATTGAATGCCATCTGACATGATTTTTGCATGTGTTTTGTTGAACTTGGAATACTACATTTATTTGGCCTTTTGCATTTAGGTATCAGTGGTTTTTGTGTCGAAACTGTCTTACTCTCACATTTGAAAAACAATGCAATACAGACGTATTAGAATATATTCATGATAAAGACCCATATTTCTCAACTCAACAGCGCACTACAAAATATCCATATATAATATGTGCATGTCATTTTACAACACATTTCCATCGCTCTTAAACATTTAAATCGTTACACATGTTTCAATGACAAGAAAAAGTATTATTGGCTTTATAAGATGTTTGCATTAATTGATTCCACTAAGTATCAAAAAAGAAATAATAATTATATCATAATACGCGCATGCACAAATAATTATATTGGGCATAAATCTTAAATACTGAAAAAGTCATGTACTTATTCTAAACTTCCAAAATTACTACTATTGTAATCATCATGTGGGTCAATTTTCGCTCCGTTTCACGTGATTCTTTAAAAATGCTGAGAAGGTTTCATTGTTTGCTTCAAGACTTAATTGTAACATTTCTTCACCACTCCAAGTTACATAAATTATAGTTTTCAACTGTTCAAGTAATCAATAAAAACTAGTGCCTACTGCAGAAAAACTTCTGCTGACAAAATTCGCAAAAATTGGTTTTCCAAAAAGTAGCGCGCATCCTGCACAGGACAAATTAAAATACTCTCATATAACACTACAAATTCCTTATTTTAACAAAACTAGTCGTTTCATTGTTATTGCTTTTTTCTCGAATTTCTAGGCACCTAACAAAACCATTTACATGCCACCACACTATTTACATGCCCGGAGATACATATTTTTCCTCCCTTTCTTGTCGTTTTTATTGATAATGTATTTTTCTTGAGTAAACGTAAATCTTACGCGATGCTGGTATATCAACCCGATCAGGTAAATCTACCGATCTGGTCTCACGGTAAATCTTCCGTATCCAGTTGTTAGTAATTACCGCTCCAGACAGCGGTTGGTATCGACTATCGTCTATCTACCTAGTGTCAAAGATCTGCAACCTACGGGACACGAAACCTATGTCCTCCGTGTTTTAGAGTCGCTGTCAGGCGGTAAATGTTGTTACTGAGCAAACCAGCTAGAAAAAAAATTCTTGATGATATTGGCACGGCATAATGGATTGGCTATTGTGGCTTGAAAGTTATACGCAGTAGGTCCATCCCCAGTTTCGTGGAACTTCGTCTGTGATAGATTTCATCAACGTGAGAATAAATTTAGTCGGATCGCTGGCGCTAAGTTTTCGCGTTAAATAATTCAGAGATAAAACAGATCGTGTGGTAAAGTAGGTCTGTGCTCGTAAAATGCTGATGAAAAAATTAAAATGCATTTGAGCGACGAATACTGGAATCAATGATTTTGCCTTGCTTTCATAACGCCAGCTGACCGTGGAAGTTATCCAATGTAACATTTGCTTTCATCGTTTTTTTTTCTTACGCTACGATTTCTTAATTTTCTTCAATCGTGACTGTAAGATACCCAAGGCCATGGCCCGGATATTTATTTATTACAATCATTATTAGACAGAGCTAAAAATGAATTCTCCTGGTCCTGTTCTCTTCTGTTAAATTGCTTGTCATTTTATCAAATAAAGAGCTATGGAGCAGAATAAAGATGAACCGCACGACGGCACCAGGCCATGAGAAAGGGGCTGTAGGACTGTAATTGTCATTTGCGGGAACAGTTGTAGGATTTCACAACAATTCACGCACCGTTTATCACTGTTTGTGATATTACCATTGCCATTCTCTATTTCATTGCAACATTTAGCAATGTAGAGAGAGATTACTAAGCTTCTTCATAACGCGTGTAATTCTTGATTAGGTCTAGCAACAGATAGTATTCACTTACCAACAACGCCTGACAATACGTAGTATATATTCCTCCAATATTAATTCCGCTCCCAAACTGTCCTCTTTGTTCTGATCTTTATGCATACATTTATAAAAACAAGAGAGGCTCAACATTCCTTTGCAAATATTTCGAAATTTCCGGTCTAGATCTTCTGAAAAATCTTGTTATTGTGTACGATGTGCAATCCGACCTAATTATTCCATTAACCCGGGAGAGGTGCGGTTGCCGGAGTTACGTTAGAGGTGGCGCGGGGTCATTTCTGCCCCTTTAAACTATTTCTTGCTAAAATTATATTAGGCAAGAAATATGTGCGAAACTAGTTATTTTAATAATAATCAATCATTTATAAGGTCGTATTAACTTAATGCACGATTATAAACAAACATGGAAATGAGGAATTGGAACAAATAAATAGGGCAAATTATCATGTGTCATTCATTTTTATATAGTGACTCCATTTACATTTTTTTGAATATTTCAACGACAAAGGTATCAAAAAATGTAGTAAGTTTTCTTTTCTAACATTGTCTCACATAAAAACACAACAATTTATTGAAAATGCTTCAATGCTAATTCAACCACGTTAAAACAAAGTACGAAATTGTAAGATGTTTGTATTAGGTTCTCACAAATATTTATATAAAAGTATTATTACATATAAATTTTGAAAATATTTCAGAGCAAAAGCAAATAAATGTGGGTGAAAGGTATGTGAAGAGTAAAGTTTCTGACTCGCAAATTAGGCAACTACAGCTAAGCAAGATACGTGGGGTCACAACAGACCTCCGCGTCACCTCTCTCGGGTTACTGAAGATTCATAGGATCAATGAGAGCGTGATGGTTTCATTAAAAACACGAATATGAAGTAGCACATTACTCTCCCGACCAATATTGAAGCGTTTTATTAGCACTTAATTACAGTAGGAACACTTTCCACATTATTGTTGTTCAACATTCAAGAGTGCATTAATGGAGGCAAAGTGCATAATCCTTTTAGATCAACCACATTAAATATGCAGGTTCTTCAATTACCGAATCATTGAAAACAAGGTGTAGTTTCATTAAACAGAATAAATTAATTGTGTGAAATATCAGTAGCTTATTTTAACATTTGGATGACACTTATAGGACATTTTTAACTCATAGTTTGTATAACTTTTGCCCTAATAAAATTAATATTGGTGGCAGTATTGCATTCCCCTGCAATG
Source organism: Acheta domesticus (assembly GCA_031308135.1). Taxonomy (NCBI): domain Eukaryota; kingdom Metazoa; phylum Arthropoda; class Insecta; order Orthoptera; family Gryllidae; genus Acheta; species Acheta domesticus. The sequence continues at coordinate 78,866,882 of JAHLJT010005437.1, read as the reverse complement.
ATCCCATTTTTGGGTTACAGAGAGTTGTGATTATAAAGAGAACATAATAAAAATTAATGAACACAAAGACACTGTTTGTATAACTAACCTTAATACTCTACAACCTACAAAGCAAAGCACAGGAATGTTAAGAATATTGTAATTATAAAATTATTAGCAGGAAAACGCCGCGCCTTAATTTGGACGGACGGAGCTGTAATATACAAAATATTACAAAACAAACGCCGGCGCTTTAATCTGGACGGTCGCGGTTACTAGGTACTCGAAGGTTGTTGACGGGCAGGGGGGGCTCGCGGACTAGAGAGTTGGTGGTTGACTTGCATCATGGTGGTAGCGGGCGACGAATGTAATCTGAATTATTAGTAGGACATCGACGAATTATAAGTAGGACATCGACAGTGAATGAGGGAAGATTAGATTGTGGAAGCAATAGTGGCAGAAGTGAGTGCATGCAAGAAAGAAGCAGACGACTTCGGCGACGACGCGGCGCGAAGAGGGTGTATTTTCGGCGCGGAAGTCAAGGGCTACGAACTGGGGGCCATCGTTTCACAACGCCAGGATCAATTCGGTACCGTGAACCTAATGTATGGCAATCATATTAAGAGAATTTATATTGTTAATCCCAAATTCAATTTTTAAAAACAAAATTATTGTTGTGCCACGTTATATGTAATTTCCTTCGATGAATATCGATATATTTCAGACTTCCAGGCTTCTTGTATAGAGGGCAATCCGGTGACAACCAGCCTCGCAGGTAAGTGTGGCAGGCGCGTCATCGTATAGAACCCACAAACTGAGCTAGCAAATTAAATAAAAGCATAAGTAAATTAATAATGAAGTAAAATAATTCATCATTATTTTATCACAATATGTTTACCAAAAACGCAACACATCAACAGCAAATATTTTTGAACTTTATGATTATTATTTTGGAATTTTTTTAGAAACCGGTGAATTTCCAAGACATAACAAATCCTATCACATTCTCTGTCGAACACTACGGACAACCCATTTTCTCGCAACACTTCCGTGATATCCCCAAAAGAGAGACAATATTAGATAACCAGATATCACAAAATGGGGAGCTCATATGAGATTATGATGATGATGATGATGAGCGGAAAGCAATAGCGTGCTTTCTAAGCTCAGTAAGCTGCAACCCCGAAGATATCAGGGGAAAAAAATATGCTATCTAGTTAGAGCGTCGAAAATCCTGCCACCTCCATCCTGGAGCCGAACCCTAGGACCTCCCGGGTCGGAGCTACTTCAGTGATATTAGTTGATGCTCTGAGCCACCTCGGCCGGTATAACCATTAGAGAGCCCCATAGTTCAGCAGTCAAACTTAGGTGCTTTCGTATATTAAGCCATGAGTGAATACCAGAAATTAGAATGTTAGAACGCGTAAGAATAAAGCTATTGTAATGGCTAAAGGCTCTCGGGCTACCCTCATAATAACATGTTAAGCAATTATACGAAGTTTTCGTGTATATAAACTAGCAGAACCCGGTGAAGGTTGTCTGCTGCTCTCTCTCCATTTCTTCCCCCCTCCCTTATTTCCCACTCCTCTACCTCCCCCTTCTGACCCTTCCCTCTATTTTCCCCTCTTCCTGTTTCCCCTCTCCCTCTTCCCCTTTTTGTTTCCCCTCTCTCTTACGCCCTCTCTTGCTCGCTCTCTTTCTCCCCTCTCTCGATCTTACTTATTCCTCTTTTTTACCTGTCTTTTGTTCCCCTCTCTTTTGTTCCCCTCTCTGTCTCTCGTCTTCCATCCCTCACCGTCCGCTCTTCCTATCCTCCTCGATTTTGTCCCGTGTCACACGGGAACTGAAGCGTCATCTTGTGTTGGCAGCGCCATCTAAGAGTTACACAATATGAACAGCATAAAAACTTTCCCCATGAAAAAAACACGCAGAAGTATCAACATTCGCGGTGGTCGGGCAAACTTTGGGGGTTGGAGTTAATCGATCTCGAACATTCCAATATATATATATATATATATATATATATATATATATATATATATATATTATGATATATGTATTACTCGTTCACTTACATTTGCAGACGGCAGAATTAGGAACTAATGTTTTTTGAAAGTGAAGGCCCCAACACACAACCGAGAATACACGAATGGTCCCGATGTCAATCAGCATCTGACCAATCAGCTGTCTCCGAAGGCAGAACAAGCGCTACGGACACAGCTGACGAATTATGACTATCTGACAGTGAGCTGGAGTCGCGCCCTTAAACGATTAAGGTATATAACAATAAAATAGATCACACCACTCGCTATTCATAACATTCCCGTACATATTTTATTTCTTCTTTGCACTTATCTACTGCTTAATGGTTATGTTCTTGCCCCGCCGGGGGTTCGGTGTGCTGCTCACCGCCATCTATATCATATTAAACGGTCAGTATCTACTGCTGACGCTCGTATCTCATTCAGTCGGCGGTGACTCCATGTAAACAGATCGCAGCGCTCCGTCTGCAAATGATAAAGTGAATGAGTAATACATACATAGAACGACCTATTAAAGAAAATAATACGAAGCCGGTCCTGCAAAAATTACATTTTTCAGCCCCACCGTTTCCAGTAGTCCCCTCTCCTCGGTGGCCGGACGGAACTAGCCTCGCCCTTACAGCCTGCCGAGAAGCAGACCGAAAAAAAAAGGAGAAATGCGTTTTCACGCTGACGGCGGAGCTGACCGGATCGCGTCGGGGGCGTTGGACCTGTTGCATAATGCATTTCCCGAGAGAAGACAGCGCGTGACCTCCAGATCTCCAACGGCTTCGGTCTAAGCCCGGGGTTGCCCTCTGCCACTGATAGATCACCCACTTCCTTCTCGCGCTGATTCGAACCGACGGGAACGGAGACCGCAGCGGGCAGTGGGATCATGAGGCGAGTTTGTTTTATTCCTTTTTCTGGTGCTGGGTCCAATTGGAGCTTTGGATAGACATTTGCTTACTTGTAGTGCTGCAAGCTCTTTTTTCTACTCCCACTGTATCATTTGGTCATTTGATGACTACAACTTGTGGCATAATATACTCATTATGCAGATCTCATTATGATACAGTTCTTGACCAATTACAGGGACGTGTTACACCACCAACTATTCTTCCTTCTCGCGCTGATTCGAACGGACGGGAACGGAGACCGCAGGCGGATCATGAGGCGAGTTGTTTTATTCCTTTTTTTGGTGCTGGGTCCCAATGGAGCCTTGGACAGACATTTGCTTACTTGCAGTGCTGCAAACTCTTTTCTTTCTACTACCACTGTATATAATTCTGTCATTTGATGACTGCAACGCATTGCATAATGATACCATTACGATACAGACATGATTAGGATACAGGTTCTTGACCAATTACAAAGAAGGTTACACACCAAGTATTGACATCCTAATCGTTGAGAATCGATATAGTAAATGTTTCAATCGATTGTGAACATTAAAAGTGCATTTAATTTTACAATATGCTTGTCAGTTTTTATTTATTTTATTATTAGTAATTTTACACTGAATATTATTTAAAATAAATTGAATCGTGAATTTCACTGTGATCAATATTTGACTAGCGCAGTGGTAGTTTTTGGAGGGAAACCTTTGACTGACGTTAAGATCATAACGAAAGTCATTTTGTGTTGTGTGTTTCTGTTGTAGTTATCCTAAAAAAACAGCCTATTCTTAGTTTAAAATTGCTAGTGAATCAGAGGTGGAGTTGACACCTCCAAAACACGAGAAAAAGCGAAATAAAATAAAATAATGTTATCTACAATGTTCAATTTCTTTATGTTCATTACTCGTAAAAACCTGTTTTCAATGAGTTGTATTTTGGTAATGGAAATATTTCTAAAGTACAGTTAAAACGTAAAGTTTGCACTCCCCACGCATACGGGACTGGTAGTAAACCACCTGGGGCAGGGGTAGGATCGATCGAGAGGTGTAGCGCTTGGCGGGCCTTGTCTGAATCATGCATGCCAACTGCGAAACGATTCAATGTAAAAGTTTAACTATAGAAGACACCGAAGGGCGTAGAGAAAACGTACCGTATGAAACTGGATGTAATGGGTTCTAATAAATCATCGTTTCATAATGTAACGTATTACACAATGGACCGATGTGTATGTGTGGAGATGATGAATAAGCCCAGCCATTTTAAAACACTGATGTTTACACAGAATCGATGGTTTTTGTTCCACGTACCACTAACACCAATGTTTTAATTTTGAACATCGAGTTTTGAAAATTTTATGTTTTGTATCAGTGTTGCCGCACTAGTTCGTAGCTGTCAGAGTATATTAACCGTTGAACTTTGAGAAATACCAACTGCCCGAAGGAGAACGAAATGAAGGAGGAAAGGGATACCTAGTGAATGAAATAGTAACACTGCATTCATAAAAATTGCATTGTTTGATGAAATCTGATTCTTAGACTAATATTCTATGCAGGTATGTAGGACGCTTATTGACACACGTACTGAGACATCCATGCCTATTCATACCTCAGTCTTGCCAAATTGTCTTTTCTCTTGAGATCTGGCGGGCAACTTGCCCTAAAACTGTAGCCCCTGTAGGGGCAATATCTTTGACTAGATAGGACACTGTGGGACTCTGCCCAGGACATCTGCCCAGGGGAAAGTTCAGGGGACGGGGAATGAGTTCAGGAGATGAGAGCGTTGGGAGTAAACTCACCATCGTAGATGAAACAGAACGCTTAATTCAATAAAAATGTGTTCATTTGATTAAATCCGTACCTTTCATTGCACTAAAATTCTAAGAGTGTATGTAGGATGCTGATTAGTCTAAACAACACTACCATTAAACCTGCACCGTTTTATGAAATATATACATTCGTTAAATTAGTATCTAAGCGGGTATGTGGGTCATTCATACGTCTACACACATATTTACATGCGCGCTTTAAGGCTGTAAAACTTAGACTTGTCCCGTTTAGCTTTCCACTTAACTATATTGTCAAACATATTACCCACAACTGCAACTGCTTCGCAAATCCGAATGTCAGTAGCTGACGTAGAACAGCGTTACTCTCCAAGACCGCTATCGTCCCGGAGAGTGAGTGCGAAAGGGAATGTGATGGGTATTTTCTGAACCTCGTCAACTTTTTCCCTGCCTCGTCATTCACGGCCATTCATTCTGAGGCATCGTCAATCAAACAGGAACGCTTCATTCATTAAAGCTGCATTATTTAATTAAATCCAGACTAATATTCTTGGTGTGTGTGTGTTTTACACGCATTAAGGCACTTATTCTTTTTTCACATAGTCTTATGCTGTGTTCGGAGGTTTGGTAAGCAACTTGTCATAACCCGCAACCGCTTTGCAACGCGTAAAGGCAGTAGCTGGCAGAGCACAGACTTGCACTTTGACAGAACCATTACTCGGTGAGAAGCAAAGGGAGGGGGTATGAGTAAGGGTACACTCACTTTCGTAAAGAAACAAGAACGAATATAGAATAGATTCATTAAAACGGCATAATTTGATTAAATCTCAATCTTCTTTATCAATATTCTACGTGAGAATATGAGACACTCAGTGGGTTACAATACTCTCCCTCTGATAAACACATACACACATTAAGGCATCCATTTTATACACCCATTCTTTCCATGTGTCTGTTTTTTGGTGTTTTGGTAGCAACTTGCCAAATCCGCAACCGGCTTGCATCGCGCAAAGGCAGAGCTGTAGCTGGCAGGACACAGAGTTGCACTCCGCGAGAGGACCATCTGTCCGAGGAGAGTGCAAGGGATGAGTTGTGACGGGGGGTACACTCACACTTCGTAAAGAAACAAAAAATGAATGGACGTTTATAGAACAGATTCACTGCCGCATTAAAACTGCATATTTGATAAATCTAAATCTTCTTCGTCAAATAGTGTACGTGAAAATATGAGACACACTCAGTGGTTTACAAATATCGGTCTCTCTGTAAACACATACAACACATTACGGCACCCATTTTGTACACCCATTCTTTCCCACTGTCTGTCTTTGGTGTTTTGGTAAGCAACTTGCCAATCCGCAACGGCTTTGCATCGCGCAGTGAGGCGTAGCTGTAGCTGGCAGAGCACAGAGTTGCACTCCTGAGGAGGACTGGGCATCTGTCGCTCGGGGAGGGAGAGGAGTGCACGGATGGATTGTGAACGGGGTAGCATTCCTTTCGTAAAGATTCAGTAATGAATGGATACGTTTATCGAACAGATTCATTAAAACTTGCATAGTTTGTTAATCTAAATCTTCTTGCGTCAAATATTTACGTAGTAATATGAGACAACTTCATTGGTTTTATCAAATACTCTCTAACCTCTCTCTTGAAAAGCACATTAAGGGTTTCATTTGTACAGTCCCAATTCTTATCCATTGTCTGGCCTTTGGTGCTGTTTGTAAGCGGCTGACTTGCCAATCGGCGCAGACCGTTTTGGCATCGTCGCAAAGGCTGTAGCTGGCAGAGCACAAGAGTTGCACTCGCGGAGGACCATCTGGGCCCGGGGTTAGGGCGCAAGGGAGGGAGGGGGGCGAGGGGGTGTGGGGAGGGGGGCAACACGGACGCGTGTCCATTCCGTCCCTCGCAGGGCGCCGCCGCTGAAATCTTATGGGCAAATAAAGGGCCGCGATCGATGGGAGGGCTCGGGCGGGCGGAATGACGCGGTCCGCCCACGGCCGCTTTCGCACACGACGGCTCACTCCGGGTGTTCCGCAAGGTCCCCGCGGCGAAGCGGTCGATTTGGACGTGCGGCCGTTAAAGGGGTGTTTGCTGCCGCAAAATCGCCCTTTTTTCGTTCGCGCATTTCCTGCTTTTTCCACACACGATAGTAGGTTTACGACAAATGCAATACAAACAAGTTGTTTTGAAAATGCTTTTTGACTTTTTTCACAAAGCTCACTCAGGGTGCTCCACGGGACCCGTGGCGTGCGAGGTATGAAACGATCCATTTTTAGCGCCTTTGAGGTTCTTTCTCAAAATATGCAAACGCTTGTTCTTTGTTGGAATCTCAGCTCTCTTCTTACTCAGCTCTCTCTCTATGGTGTAAAGTAAAAGTGCTAAAATAAGCTGTTTTAAAAAAATCTGTATTTTTCGAAAGGCTCATTTCGGTTCTGTTCCACAAGGACCCCGCGACGTGCGCTTGATTTGGACGTGCGACCGGTTAAAGGGGTGTTTGCTGCCGTGCAAATCGCCCATTTCGTTCGCCATCTACCGCAATTACATACCTTTTTGCGATAATAGGTTTAAGTGGAATTTAGTAACAATACGGAAAAAAAACATTTCTTGAAAACGATTTTTGATTTTTCCAAAGGCTCGCTCTGGGTGTTCCGCAAGGACCCCGCGACGTCTGGTCCGATTTAGACGTGCGGCCGTTAAAGGGGGTGTTTGCTGCCGAAAAATCGTCCCTTATTTCGTTGCCGCATTTCTGTTTTTTCCGATAGTAGGTTTACGAAAAACGAAAATACAAACAAGTTGTTTTGAAAATGATTTTTGACTTTTTTCAGAAGGCTCACTCAGGGTGCTCCACGGGACCCGTGGCGTGCGTAGGTATCGATCCATTTTTACGCCTTTGAGGTTCTTTCTCAAAAAATATCGCTGTTCTTTGTTGGAATCTCAGCTCTCTTCTTACTCAGCTCTCTCTCTATGGTGATAAAGTAAAAGTGCTAAAATAAGCTGTTTTAAAAAATCTGATTTTTCGAAAGGCTCATTTCGGCTGTTCCACAAGGACCCCTGCGACGTGGCGCTTGCTTTGGACGTGCGAAACCGTTAAAGGGGTGTTTGCTGCCGAAAAATCGCCCGTTTTTCGTTCCGCGCGTTACATAACTTTTTCGATAACAGGTTTAAGTGAAAATGTTAAAATACGAAGAAACAAGATTCTTGAAAACGATTTTTGATTTTTTCCAAAGGCTCCTCGGCGGTGTTCCGCAAGGATCCCGCGACGTGCGGTCGATTTGGACGGGCGGCTGTTAAAGGGGTGTTTGCTGGCCGAAGAAATCGCCGCTTTTTCGTTCGCCGCATTACATAACGTTTTCGATAACAGGTTTGAAGTGAAATAAAAATACGAAAAAAAAACAGATTTCTTGAAAACAAATTTCCACAAGGACCCTGCGACGTGCGAGGCGCGATCGATTTGGACGCCTTTGAGATTCTTTCCTCAAAATATCCGCTGTTCTTTTGTTGGAACATGATTTAGCTCTCTCTATATCTTGATAAAGTAAAAGTCCTGAAATAAGCTGTTTTAAAAAAATTCTTATTTTTCTCCAAGGCTCATTTCGGTGTTGCGCCAGTAGGAACCCCGCGACGGTGTGAGGGGGGCGTCGATTTTGGACGTGCACGTTTAAAGGGGTGTTTGCTGCCGAAAAATTGCCCTTTTTCGTTCCACATTAAATAAACTTTTTCCCAACAGGTTTAAGTGAAAGTAAATACGGAGAAAACAAGATTTCTTGAAAACGATTTTTGATTTTTTCGCAAAGGCTCACTCAGGGTGTTCCACAGGGACCCCGTGACGTGCGAGGCACGGTCGATTTGGAGCGCTTTGAGGTGCTTTCTTTCAAAAGTTGTCTGTTCTTTGTATGAGCCATTACTTAGGCTATCTTCTTATCTGTTTATAAAGTAAAGATAAGCTGTTTAAAAAAATTCTCATTTTTTTCCAAAGGCTCCTCCGTGGGTGTTCCACAAGGACCCCGCGACGTGCGGTCGATTTGGACGTGCGGCCCGTTATAAGGGGTGTTTGCTGCCGAAAAATCGCCCTTTTTCGTTCCTCGCATTTCCTGTTTTTTTTCGATAGTAGGTTTACGAAAAATGTAAATACAAACAATTGTTTTGGAAAATGATTTTTGACTTTTTTTCACAAAGCTCACTCAGGGTGCTCACTCAGGGTGCACGCCACGGGACCCGTGGCGTGCGAGGTACGATCCATTTTTACGCCTTTGAGGTTGTTTCTCAAAAATTCACTGTTCTTTGTTGGAAGCTCAGCTCTCTTGCTTACTCAGCTTCTCTCTCTATGTTGATAAAGTAAGAGTCCTAAATAGAGACTGTTTTACTAAAAAATCTTATTTTTTTAAAGGCTCATTTCGCTGTTCCACAAGGATCCCGCGATCGCCCGTGATCGGTCGATTTGGACGTGCGGCTGTTAAAGGGGTGTTTGCTGCCGAAAAATCGCCCTTTTTCGTTCCCGCATTACATAACGTTTTCGATAACAGGTTTGAAGTGAAGTAAAAATACGAAAAAAAAAAGATTTCTTGAAAACAAATTTCCACAAGACCCTGCGACGTGCGAGGCGCGATCGATTTGGAGCGCCCTTTGAGATTCTTAGCTCTCAAAATATCCCTGTTCTTGGGGAACATTATTTAGCTCTCTCTTATATGTTATAAAGTAAAAGTCCTGAAATAAGCTGTTTTAAAAAATTCTTATTTTTCCCAAGTGCTCATTTCGGGTGTTCCACAAGGACCCCGCTACGTGCGCTCGATTTGGACGTGCGGCCGTTAAAGGGGTGTTTGCTGGTCCGAACAATCGCCCTTTTTCGTTCCCACATTACATAACTTTTTCGCCAACAGGTTTAAGTGAAAGTAAAAATACGGAAAAAAAAGATTTCTTGAAACGATTTTTGATTTTTTCCAAAGGCTATGCACTCCGGGTGTTCCACAGGGACCCGCGTGACGTGCGAGCACGGTCGATTTTGTACGCTTTGTTGTGCTCTTCTCATGAAAATATCGCTGTTGCTTTGTTGGCAACATTACTTAGCTCTCTCTGTATTTTGATAAAGTAAAATAAGCTGTTTTAAAAAAAATTCTCATTTTTCCAAAGGGCTCACTCCGGGTGTTCCAGAAACTCAGGGACGCTCGGCGATCGTGCGGTCCATTTTCGGACTCCATTAAAGGAGGGCTTTGTTAGCTCGAAAATAAACCGGCCGTCCTGTCTTTGGAGTGATTAGCTTGGGCTTTCTCTTAAGAGATGATACGAAAATGTAAGAGTACTAAAACAAGTGTTTGAAAAGTATTGTCCATATATTTTGCATTTAATTGTTTTGCTCCCGAATATGCATATGTATCATGTGGGCTTAATAATATGTCGGCATCATTCATGGCAACTCTGAGTTATCAAAGGGTCCTCCCCTCGATCAGTGATGGTAAGCAAAGTTTCCCCGGGCCCTCAAACCTAATTGGCATGATGAGTGGTTGCATCTATACTATTCTAATCATAAAAATAAATATTTTTGAAGAGGTTTCTTAGCTCCGTGCCTACCACTCGCACAGCCCCTATAGCAGCCCAAAACGTGTTTTTTTAGTTTCAATTTTTTTTCGACACTGAATTCACTTATTTTAATCAGACTAGTAAAAAAATATGATAAATAAGAAGCACAACTTGGAGCGTCAGAAAAATATTTTTGCAATGATTTTCTCAGGGCCCAAATTGCGAACACAAAAAAAATATTTTCGAAAAAAAATGCAAGAATCATTTTTTTATGCTGTGTCTTATGACGCCTTGAAGCAGGCTTGAAAACAAGTGTCAAAGTTTCCTCTTTTACACACATAATTGTTGGTAATTTTTTTCAGAGTTTTCCGATTGACTGGGTGGCTGGCAGTTAAAAAACTAAAAACCGGATTTTCCGCGGCTTTAAAGTCACCTGGACTTTTAATATACTTTGAAACTGACTGGCATACGGTTCCTGCATTTATTTTAGTGTTTAATTATAGCATTTGTATACATTTCTGTATCACTCCGAATAAAGTTTTGATTTTGGAATGATTACTTACGAAGTATCTGATTTTAAAAGCTTCTAAGCCTTTGTATAAATAATCAAAGCGCTTGAAGGAAAGATAGATATTGTTTGGCTCATGTTTATAATAATGAATTCGGGCGTCATATTTTGAGGGATATATTGGGGGACATGTGGGAAAAATGAAGGTGAAGAGGTTAGAGCCCAGTATTTACAAGAAACTTGTTTTACTTGTCTTAGTAACCAGACACAACTGGCGTAGCAGAACATAAATCTTAAACTTCATCACATCAGCATGCTTGTGTAATTTTTTCATATTTTTTTTACTAGGCTGGGTATATGTTTTTATATAAAACTAAAGGCCTTTGTAGTCACCACTTGGCAAGTTCGGCAGTTGGCCGCTTCCTTAGAGTCACGTGGCGAGCTTGCTTGAGAGGATGGGCCGACAGAAATAGAGGGCTTAAACGTTGATCAACTGAGCGCTGAGAAGCGCGGCGCCGTCCCGCTAGATTAATAGTAACCGCACTGGGTGCTGAAGCCTGTGGTCTCACGTGCTGGAGATTTGTTTCAGTACTAGAGAAAAAGTTGTCTTTTGCTTTACCTTAAGTATTTGTTCTGGTATACCGATAAAATATGGGAGACACTCGTACAATCTGGTACACGGGTGCGAACTCTGCACTTTGTATAATAATATTGTACGAAAATTGAAAATTCGATTTAACTGTACCAACCCAACTGCAAACGCTCTTCCCAGAAAGAGTAGTTTAGGCGGGTCATTATGAGACCCGGTAATGTGCTCGATATTCATTCCAATGTTTCTGAAGCCTTGGTATACAAGAATTCCGGCAGAAAATGAAAGATGCCCGTTAATTTTATCGTGAAAGTAATTTCGTATTATTCTCCTTGCAATTTATATTTTTACAATTGATATTGCGTTCTCTTGTTTCTGTTCTAAAAAAAAATAACACATAAAACCATCTGTGGGCTACGGTAAAGGCGCACCCAAAAGACTAATATGAAAACTTGTAAAATGGGATGATGCTGAAAGTGGTATTTTGAAAAATACATCCGCAACAGTCATAATGCGAGGCGCTAATGATGTTCCCGCTTACACATTCCCCCCTGTCCAGGCATCTCGATCCTGGGCACTGACGAAATGTCCCTTATCATTTCGCCCGATCGTTGTCATCTAGCCCGTTCCGCCCAAAGCATGTGTGTTATAATAAAGTAATTAACTTGTTCTATTAAAAAAAAAAAAAGCGTGTCCCTCATGATACACACAAACCTGGTTTAAAGGGCGCTAGGAAGCATCGCTTCCAAGTTTATTTACCATTATAATGTGTGTTGCAATAATCTTTTTTTTTGTATGTCATTATGCTGCAAACTTCTATTTTTTCTATGCTAAAATCTGTTTGAATGTAGGATGGGGTGTAATTCTTTATCCTGCCAGTATCACACTTACAAGGTCTGGTGTCGATTGTTTCTTATAAATTGCCATAACTATCGTCTTTCCGTAGCATACAATTACTTATGCAAACGATTAGAAAGCATTAAAAATGATACTTCGTAAGTATATTCCAAAATCAAAACTTTATTGGGTGATACAGCAATGTATACAAATGTATAATAAACACTAAAATAAATGCAGAGAACCGTTGCAATCAGTTTCAAAGTATATTGAAAGTCCAGGTGCTTTAAAGGCGGGAAAATGGTTTTTATTTTTTTAACTGCAGCCCAGTAATCGGAAAAATCTGAAAAAAATACACTACAATTTGTGTGTAAAGAGGAACCTTTGACATTGTTTTCAAGCCTGTTCCAGGCTTCTAAGACACAGTAAAAAATATTTCTTGATTTTTTTTCGAAAATATTTTTTTTGTGTTCGAATTTGGGCCTGAGAAAATATTGAAAAATATTTTTCTGATAGTCCAAGTTGTATTCTTATTTATCATATTTTTTTCAGTCTGATAAAATAGTGTTCAGTTGTCGAAAAAAATTGAAACTAAAAAAACACGTTTTTGGCTGTATAGGGGTGTGGGTGGTAGGACGGAGGCTAAGAAACCTTTCAAAAATATTATTTTTATGTTAGAATTATAGTGTAACCACTCATATGTAATTTGGTTGAGGGGAACTTTTTACCATCTTATCGGGGGGGACCCTTTGGGTTAATGTGTTCCAGAAACGTTTCAGTACTAAGTTTATAAAAGTATAGTTCATTTCTAGTTCATGAAAGGATAAAAACATTGTTATTTCATATTTGAACTTTTATAAAATTGATTATGAGAATTTTTTAGTCACAAACAAAACTTCGAAAACGTTAAAAAAATATGTCGGCAAAAAACCTCTTTGCTAAAGTCGATATAAAAAGCATCGGGTTTCGATTATTTTTATCATCTTCATGAAATAGTTGATTTGTAGGTTTGAAAGAACTTCGAATACAAATACATAAAATTTTTTATGTTATATTTTTATTGCTTTACAGCAGACGTTTCGTGTTCGTCAACCGGTATTAAATTCAATTCAATATCTAAAGAATTACTTTTTAGAGCTTTTAATATCGATATTTAATCGATGTAATAAAATATATTGTTGTTTAAAACATTGATTTCAATGTCGCATCTCAACTACGAATATGCCACAACGCAAAGCAGAAATATAGGTTTCCTTACCGATCGGAGGAGAAAGAAATGCAACAGCTTGTGGAATTCAAGCCGTAGCACAGGGACATACAGGTGGTATTTCAATCACTAAATCCCCTCTAAGTAGTTAATAGCGTTAGCGACATCCAAGCGTAGAATGCGTCAAATTCAAGAATGTTGCGTTTATACGAAACGCTGCAAAGTAGTTCACAAGGCGTTGCGAATTAAATGTTTTACTATTTCATTCGAAGAATATAGAATAAGGGAATTATACTGAAAATAAATTACGTAGTAGATTTTGGATATTTTTTGGAATTTTTGATAATGACGACTAAGATTACAAAATCTGCAAATTTTATTATAAAATACGATGGGAACGACGATACGAATATTAGCGTTTTAAACAATCAAAACAAGTTTGAGCACAAGATTCTATTGTTTTGTTGAAAATTGCAATATTTCTCTTTTTTTAAAAAATACTAATGACACTCGTCAGAAAAAAGTGGAGTTGACGCATACGTTTCGTTTTGATTGAGACATAACAGTTCACAAATTGAATCCTGAACCGAAAATGAAGTGTAAACAGGGTCATAAAAATAAGAAAAACAATGAAGTAAAAACACGAATATGAAAGGCGCAAAGGGAAGAATAAAATCGAAAGTAACTGTACAAAAATATAAACAGACATCCAGCATTGAAATAAACATAACTGAAAAATTCAGATAAAATTATAATCAGTCAAATTTTATAAATGAGAGAGACAATGTGTACATCTAGACATTTCTCAGATTTTGTATATACCTCATGCTGATTCCTATGCACGTATTGTCATATGAAACCACGTAGGTCGAATCACAATCTCTGTTGTTGAATTTTGAAGGTAAATTCTACGATTATTTTCCATGTAGGAATGCGGTTTATCATTATATTGGCCCCCATCCGTTTCAACTCAAATCAGGCACAGCAACATACCACAAAGGGAATACACGAAACACGACATCTCGGGCCGCGAACCAACACACCACTCCAATCTCCGAGACGACAGCCCCTCCACACAAAACTGAACAACCGACGCATCTACTCCCTAAACATCCCATCACGAAAAGGGTTCCAACCCTGTTATTACCTCTAATGAATAGTATTAATCTAAACGAGGAGGATTTTACTGCCCGATAACAACCACCCCGGCCCCCTGAAGTTTCCTGCCAGCCGTCTCAACCACGCGAAGTCAGAAGGCCGTGATGGGCGGGTTAAAATTTTTACGCCTTCTCGCAGCATTGAATACCCCGCCACGCCCATAATGCTTCAGATACGATGCCGCGAATGTTAACGCATTAAGCGACTAAGAGGGAGGCAGGAGAAGCCAAACGACCAGTCGTAGCTGCTCCTAAACGAGGCGAGGAGGAAGTTATAAAACACGAACCCTCACTGATGTTGGCGTGTCCTTTGTTTGAAGTGTAGAGCTCCCAGTGATTAGTTTTACAGATAACTGGCGTCGAGTTTGCGCGTAAATTACATAATATACTGATTACTCGGAAAATTTGTTTCATGTCGGAATCTTTAACATGCGTAAATCTAAATATTCTCATTGAGTGTAATATGGTATTTAGTTACAAGTACGTACCTGCAAACCAGTGTGACGAATTTTTACACTTATCTAAGAAGTTGGGTTGATTAATTATTTCGTATTTTCTGGCGTTCAATTGCTAAGGTCATTAATCCCAGTAAGTATAGTGCATGCTTTTTATCACCACAGTTGGCAGTGTGCTTTCCCTGATGGATGACGAGAACGGTCGAACTGCTTTAATAGAACTATCCACAATTAACTGATATCATAGGTGGATAATTTATGTTAACACCTTGATAGCCTCAAAATGTGTTTAAACGTTGAATTATACTTTCTAGGAAATCCTCCAATTTCGTTTAACTACCCTTATTTACTTCATCACTAAAATTATTTAAAGCAGAATTAAATTAACAGGACGATCCAAAGTTCCATTTCTTCTAACAACATTCTCTATCTCAACGTAAAAACAATACACGGAGCGTGAAAATGTTCTGTTTCCTCATGTCATAATAATTTTATCATACATTTCATCATTTGTAATAATTTTATCTTTCACGGTGTGGCAATGCCAACTAGACAAAGGATTTGTAGGAAGGGTGGGATATATTTGCATTTAAATACACAGTACTCAACACAAACAATAATTTATGTGATACTTATTGGCAAAATTGAATGCTTTGTTTAATCTGTGAATTATATACTATTGAAATGACATAATTATATTGTAATAGTATGCCCTATTCTGGCATTTTATAAAAAGGTTAATGTAATTAAATACAAACACGTTTCCGCTGGAACAACTATGACAATTGTTGAAACAAATCGTGGTGGGTCTGAATATAAAACAATTTTCGCCATACATAGAATTAATTATTTTTCCTTCATAATAATAATAATGAAAAATAAAATACCTACTCAACGCGTCGTTACTTCCGATAGTTTTGAATGAAGTGGTAAACAGCATGTTAGCAACATTTTATAACGGTACTTTTTGCTCAAGCGTAATAGAAACTATTCACATGGGCAAATCATCTACGTAATTAATCTGCTAGCACATTTGACAAAAGAACGAAACTCTTCACTCTTTCCTCATAAAAAAATACAAAGGCTCCAGAAAATGTGTACCGGCAGAGATGACTTAATGCAACAAATATTGTGCAGTGTCTCTGGCCGCGAAGTCCTATGGTGCAAAAAACGACAGTGACGGATTTTCTCCACCTAGCTGGGTCGAATTGAACCGCTATCTGGAGTTATCTGAATTCTAGCGGCCGGCTGCTCTGGTAGGTAATTTTCCATGGTTTCTCGAATCGGTGCGAGGCGAATGCCGTACAAATACACGTAACAAAAGACCTAGGACCGCACGCAATTTTTCTTTTCTCATCCTTGTTCCCTCACACACACACACACACACACACACATGTTCCATGCACTACACTATCACATACGTAGAGAGTTTACAATTTGTCACACCTGGGACACGGCTCTAACGGGTAATACAGAGAAAGGAGGGAAATCCCGCAAAATGGCGTGTAGGTCGGCAACGGACCTCACGGTGAAGAAGGAACACCACCGTGTTATAACACGCACTACACTTTCGAGATAAATGATAAGGTAGAATTGTAAGTAAGAAGAACAAGTTTTAAAACTTAACAATGTATTCAACGTTACATGTGTTTCGTCCCTTGAAAGAGAACTTCTTCAGGTATGTCATGTATCTGCTGAAGAAACCATTAAAACGTCTGTAACAAGTAGAACACTTAAAAAAATAAATTTTGTGGTGGCTCTTTATACTTGGAACTTTATCTTTAAAAAGTAGTTTTGAATTTGTTTATTTGGTTCTCAATATTATTTGGAAAATGCATCATAGACGCCTTACGAATGGCTCATTCACACAGCACAGCTCTCCGTGGGGCGATCCCGGATCGATTCCCAGTAGAGGCAAAAGTGAGCTGTACCTCTCTAACACAAATCTTCTCAGTTTCTATAGCTGTGTGATCAAAGAAAAACCTCAAGTACGCCAAGTATGCTAAATGCGGTGAAAAGAATTCGTCTTACACCCTCTCCCTTCCTCCAAGGCGTGGAAAAAATAAATACATAACTGGCCCTTGCTCTCGGAAACCCCTAGCTTGCAAAAGTCATTTTAATCTAAACCCTCAGTGCTGAATATTTGCATACACATTATACATATACACACATTATTTGTTTCTTTTTTAAAACTTTTATTCGTTTTTCAACTATCGTAATTATAGTCGAAATGTTGGGAAGGGATACTGGAACTCAAGAAAACCTGCGCAGATAATCTTCTCCCCCAAACATCACATACATTTTTATTGTTTTTGACCAAATAAATCAAATCATCACATCACACACAGTTCAATCTTATACTAATGATCAAAGTGTTGAATGAGTCCAAAAACAGGTAATACTACTTCAATCACGCACCTAAGAAAATTATAATTCGATTGATTCGTGATCCCAGGCGCGTCTACGTCAGAGGTCATTAGTCCCGTAAGTGTAGAGCGTGTTTTTTCCTCTGAACGTGGCGATGAACTTTTCCCCGCTGAATGGCAAGATCCGGCCGACCTACCGTCGGTTAGTGGGGTTTCCCCTCAGCCAGGTATTTCCAACAGCAGCAGGACAGCACCGCCCCAGCTTGGACATGCTCTAAGCTCCCGACCGGTCTCCCGGCCCGTGTGGTAGTGTGGTGCATGTTAGTGTTTGTGTGTGTAAGGGGTGAGGATAAGACAAGGAAGAGAAAGGAAAGATCGCGCGCGGTCCGTGTTCCGTTTGTTAGGGTACTGCTCCGGCATTCGCCTGCGGTTATTAGAGAAACCACGGAAAACTACCGGTGAGAGCAGCCGGCCGCTAGAATTCTCCTCCAGACAGCGACTGAATTCGACCTACCTGACAAGCTAGTGTCGAAAATCCTGCCGCCGTCGGGACTCCAACCTAGAACCGGGAGAGATGGCTCAGTGCATCAACCTGATGCCACTGCAGTCCCTCTGACCGGGAGGTCCTAGGTTCCAGTCCCTCGTCATCCAGCGAGGAAAGATCATCGCCACCTCCCGAGAAAAAACACGCACTACACTTACGGGACTAATGACCTAAGTAGTTGACGCGCCCGGAAACACGAATCAATCAATCAATCAATCTCTCCGACCTCCCGGTCGGAGAGACTGCAGTGACATCAGTTGATGCACTGAGCCATCTCTCCCGGTATGATAACTCGAGAAAACGTGGGCGGGAGTCACGCGGCTCCGAAATGCGCAAGCCCACGAGTTACTCAACGAGCAGTACATTTCCCGCGTAATCACCAGCGGAGCGTTCGTCAACCCCGTGCTCCTCCCGTCTCACCCTCCACTTTCGCGCCCTCCTCTTCACGGCAGCGGGGGAGACGGGGCGCGGGAATTAGCGGAGGGGTGGCGACTGGCGCGCCCCTGGCGGCGGGATATGGAGATAAACGAGCGACGCCATCGTAGGCGCGCGCGCGCGCCGAATTTATCATAATCAACGCGCAGTAGCCGCCGCCCGCATGGGGGCGCGCTTGCGGGGATCATCCGCGATCCGGGAACCCTGGCCCAAGGGGGCAGTTGCGGTCGTGTTTTATTTTGTGGAAGCATATAGATATGTGTTTTATTTATTATTTTTAATTTATTAATTATTTATTATTGTTTATTATTTATTATTGGTTTATTTGTTTATTATTATATTATTTATTACTGTTTATTTATTTATTATTTATGAATTATTTGTTATTTACGTATCATATACTAGGAAGACCCGGCAGACGTTGCTCTGCCCTTCATCTCCCTCTTTCCTCTCCCATCACCCTTTCTCACTCCTTCTGTCTCTCCCTCCTTCCCTCACCCTGCCCCTGTCTGTCTCTGTGTGGATCTGTCTCTGCCACTCTCTGTCCCTCTCATTCAGATTTAATTGCAGATTCTGCACGTCTCTAAGCAGGTGAGGTAATATCGGGAAGAGCCGGACCAGCAAAAATGTAATAGAATGTTCGGAGAAGAGGTCATTCTATAGATTACGGTCTGAGAAACGATTTTTTGAGGCCTTCGACTTCAACATTTTAGTTTTTAAGGCCCTAGAACGCCTCAGGTGTTATTTAACGATATAGATTCAAAATGCTGCAGAGTGTGTTCGGGTCGCACTTAACGTGAACATTTAGTTTTGTTCTACAGCGCCGTGTAGTGGAGTTACAACAGAATTAACAACACATTAACCTTCTGGCTGAAAAAACACATAGAAGTGCCAACTTTCACGTCAGTTATAGAAAAAAACACAATCTACACTATATGTTTTGTTAGATGTCGACGTTTCGTTCTTTTATTTGGTCCTCATCATGCCGGAAATTTTATCGTAATCTAAATGAGAAAAAAATATACGCAAAAAAGAAGCTACTAGTATCGAAAATCCGCCACCGTCGAGACTCGAACCCTGGCGGGGAAGGGGGCATTTCGATTTGTTCTGGAGTGTTCGTCAAGAGCGACACTTAAATTCATTCGGCTGTTTTTCATAAAACGCGGAGATCTACTTACAAACGTTTACCCTTTCCCACAGATTAAAGAGCGCATTAAGGGACATGCTTTTCGCCCTAATGATGCGAAAGCAGTCGTTCGATTCTGGTGTAGACAGCAACTTTCAGAATGAATCTCCGATAGGTTGCCCGTCTAATTACGCATTTGGCTGTGAGTTGGAAAGGGATGGAACTGTATCGAAAAGTTACTAAGAGAACAAATGTAGCTATCAGGTACGAAAGATATTTGAAAATAGGTTAACAAATGAACAAGGGAGTTACTTTTGATTTCTCTCGCAGATACGGAAATCATCGTATTATAACCAGTACGATTAATTACATGAAAGGCAGAAGAACATGTCACGACACTTAATACGATTCTGTTCTCTTTTATTTTTTTTATTTTCTTATAACTTGGTGAGTTAGAGAGGATCTCTGTTATCAAATGAGGAGAAATTCACAGATTGCAGCTCCTGATTGAATAACAG
Organism: Acheta domesticus; assembly: GCA_031308135.1. NCBI lineage: Eukaryota > Metazoa > Arthropoda > Insecta > Orthoptera > Gryllidae > Acheta > Acheta domesticus. The sequence continues at coordinate 78,846,947 of JAHLJT010005437.1, read as the reverse complement.
CGCCCCTTCTCCTAACTCAACAGGACCCACGAAATTATTGCGAATTACTTGGCGTATACTCAGAACCATTGCTAAAACGTTCTAAATGTCTTTTTTCGTATTTCCATTACATATTCTAAATATTTGTGCTGTATTTATCCTAAATGTAAGCTTTCAAATATGAAAGAAAAAATGGCACTTTACTTTTCTTTCTGGTTGTTCCTTTGTTATGACTCTCAAAGTTCAGTGCATGAGCTACAATGCTATTTGTGGCTACGTTCTAGTTTATGAATAAACTCACTGTTATTACAACCCACTCTTGTCTGTGTTTTGATTACACCGTATGACGCCACAATATACTTCACTCAAGTTGACGCAATTTTCATGCAGTAACACTAGTAGCCGTTCTTCTTCTTGCTGAATCAAGTCACACAATATTAAACCGTTGATTGTTTCTTCGTCAAGTCTTAAAAAAGATACTTTGTGACTGCTTTGATAAAACATTTTCAATAACAAAATTGAACTCGATCTTTACTTAAATTATTCAAAGAATGTAAACCAGTTTTTATTAGTAGTAACATTACGTCGCAATCAATATAAACCAACATTTTTATAAATCACTGTGGAAAATGAAATGTGAAGAAAGGAATTGGATGAATTCAAATGAGAAGAATGAAGCCAAAAAATACAGAATTATGGTGATATATTAGCTTTAAAAGCTGACATTTTCTATTTACAATAGAAAGTCATTTTTAAGTGCTTAAGCACACCAAAGAATTAAAGCTACGGCTCCCATGAGATCGAATACAGGACAACACATAAGCAATCTTCACATTAATTACTACATTGAAAATTAATGAAGAGTTGATAAAAGACATAATAAAGAATTCTTCATCGGTGTATATTCATTAGCCTGTCTCCATATTCAAATAAAACTATATGATATGTAAA
>JAHLJT010005437.1:78820144-78845917 GCA_031308135.1 Acheta domesticus | reverse complement strand
GTTTTTCGTTCTTCCTGAAAATACGGTGGAATATACAACCTATTTTGTATATGCAGACCTATCGCGGTTACCCCGCAAATCCAGCACAGCTGGTTCTTGCAGTTGTAGCAGCATATTTTAATTACATATTCAATTGCATAGTGTTTATGCTGCAACTGCTTGCTGTTTCCTGCACTTGCAGCATAACACTAACATTGTATCATTTCGCTTGCTTGCTTGTTTCAGCAGTTCAACCAGAATAATTGCATTGCATCGCTTGTGCATGCTCGGCAGATCCCAGCAAATGTAGAAGATTTACATTGAATCATGTATACTTGGTGGGAGGTCCCTTCAATTGTAGCAGAAGATGTACATTGAATCATGTATGCTTGGTGGGCAGGTCTCTACAGTTGTACAAGATTTACATTGAGTCATTTATAAGTGGTGGGCAGGTTCCTGCAGTTGTATCTCAATAATAAAACTTATCCAATTTTATTTATGACAAGCCTTTATTGTTCATATTTACACACAGAACACGTTTCGTAACTTGTTTTAGTTACATCATCAGGCTCCTTAATAAAGGGAACTGTTGTTCTATTTTTAACCGACAAATACTCGAGGACACATAGTGAACTCCACAGCAACCTCACCAGTGGACTAAAGAATATATTAAAAATGGGATAAGTTTTATTATTGAGAAACATACACTGACAATCAGGGACAATTTTCAATTGGTCTACAAAGCTTTCCGGCAGTTGTAGCAGAATATCTTACATTGCAACAGAGGAGTTAGCGATTGTAGCATTTGTACAGAAGATTCCATTGAATCGCGTATGTCTGGTGTGCAGGTGCCTGCAGTTGTAGCTGAATATTTACGTTGTGTCATAGATTTACTTTGTAGCATTTGTATCAGAAGATTTCCACTGAATCGCTGTATGGCTGTTGTGCAGTTCCTGCAGTTGTAGCAGAATATTTACATTGCAACAGAAGATTTACATTGTAGCAATTTGTTATCAGAAGATTTCCATTGAATCGCGTATGTCTGGTGCGCAGGTTCCTGCAGTTCCAGCTGACGGTGAACGCGGTGGCGGTGGTGGTGGCGTTCGGGGGCGCGTGCGCCGTGAAGGCGTCGCCGCTGGGCGCCGTGCAGATGCTGTGGGTGAACCTCATCATGGACACGCTGGGCTCCCTGGCGCTCGCCACCGACCCGCCCACCGCCACGCTGCTCACGCGCCCGCCCTACGGGCGCACGCGCACGCTGCTCTCCAGGAACATGCTCAGAGGCGAGTCGCCCTCACTGGCACTGGCCAAGCAATTGCTCAGAGGCGAGTCACCCTCACTGGCCAAGCAATTGCTCAGAGGCGAGTTACCCTCACTGGCCAAGCAATTGCTCAGAGGCGAGTCACCCTCGCTGGCCAAGCAATTGCTCAGAGGCGAGTCACCCTCACTGGCACTGACATTGGCCAAGCAATTGCTCAGAGGCGAGTCACCCTCACTGGCCAAGCAATTGCTCAGAGGCGAGTCGCCCTCACTGGCACTGACACTGGCCAAGCAATTGCTCAGAGGCGAGTCACCCTCACTGGCCAAGCAATTGCTCAGAGGCGAGTTACCCTCACTGGCCAAGCAATTGCTCAGAGGCGAGTCACCCTCACTGACATTGGCCAAGCAATTGCTCAGAGGCGAGTCACCCTTACTGGCACTGACACTAGCCAAGCAATTGCTCAGAGGTGAGTCGCCCTCACTGGCACTGACACTGGCCAAGCAATTACTCAGAGGTGAGTCACGCCCTAACAACAGGCGACCATAGGGGAGACACTGGCCTCGCAATTGATCAGAGGCGAGTCACCCTCACTGGCACTGACACCGGCCAAGCAATTGCTCAGAGGTGAGTCACGACCTAACAATAGGCACCCACAGGGGAGACACTCGCCTGGCAATTAATCAGAGGCGAGTATTTGGTTCGCAATCACTGGGTTTTCAATTGCCCAGAGGTGATTCACTGGCGCAGATATAGCCCAGAGGCGAGCCACTGTTCCAAAAGTTGCTCAGAGTCAAATTCCTGGCTCAGAAATTGCTCATAAACGAGGCACTCTGGCTCAGCAATTGGACAGAGGTGAGTCACTGTACCAGCAATCACTCAATGATGAGCATCTGCAGAAGCAAGTGTTTGGATGTAAGTCACTGGCCTCAGCAATAGCTCAGAGGGAGTCACGCCCTTACACCAGGCTCTAGTTCAGATCTAGTTTGTAGGTGTCATCGGTTCAGCAACGCTCAGAGAAGTGCGATCCCAGGCGAGTCACTGGCTCAGCCATTGCGTAGAGGCGGCCACTTGCTCAGAAATTGATGAGAGGTGAGTAACTGGCCCAGAAGTCGATGAGATGCTTGTCACTGGTCCAGCAATTGCCTCACAGGCGAATCTCTGACCCTGCATACATTCACTGGCGAGTCACTGCCTCATAAATTGCTTAGAGGCTCTTCGGCCACGATATGTGCGAACAGACGGTATTGTTCTGCCTGCTCTTCCTGTGAAAGCTCTTAATCGAAATGGAATGATAATTTTCTAAAATTCTGAGTTAATCGTGAAAATCGGATATATGACAATCTTAAGCGCACCACGTTTTAAAATGCACCCTCCTAGCTGTTTAATGTATCCCAAAGATGCCTTATAATTGTGCTAGGAGTCTAATTTGAGTTATTTTTTCGGCGCTTTATGTGTTCACAAATTATGAACATCGATGTTTTGATGTCAATGTCGTACCCCTAATATAGCTCGTCCGTCCACAGCTATCTTTGGTCACGCCGCTATACGAACTGACGGTGAATTGAATTTTTTGAATTGAATTGAATTGAAGGTGCTGTTCTGTCTGCTCTTCCTGCGCGAGCTCTTTACGGAAACAGAGTCATAATTTTCGAAAATCCAGAGTTAATCGTGAAAATTGTACATATGACTATCCTAAGCGCACCACGTTTAAAATACACACTCTTAGCTCATTAATATATCCCAAAGAGCGTTAATAATTATGTTTGAAGTTAGGCGCCTAATATGAGTCATTTTCTTCGCTTTATGCGTTTACACATTTTGACCATCGATGTTTTGATGTCAATGTCGTACTCCTTAACAAAACCTCTTCCTCCCCCAGCCATCTTCGGGCACGCGCTATACGAGCTGACTGTGCTGTTCTGCCTCTTCCTGTGCAAGCTCTTCATCGAGATGGACTGATGATTTTGGAAAATTCAGAGTTATCCGTAAAAATCGGACATAAAGACTATCTTAAGCGCACTAAGTTTAAAATACATACTCTTAGCTCTTTAATGTATCCCAGAGACAGCTTATAATTAAGAAGTTTGAAGTTAAGTGCCTAATTTGAGTTATTTTTTTCGGCGCTTCATGTGTTCGCAAACTTTCCAACAACGAAGTTGGTAATATCGATGTCTTGATGTCGATTTAGCACGCCTAATATAGCTCGTCTGACCACAGCCATCTTCGGACACGCGCTAAACGAGCTGACGGTGAATTGAATATTTTGAATTGAATGAATTGACAGTGCTGTTCTGTCTGCTCTTCCTGCGCAAGCTCTTCATGGAACAGAGTCATAATTTTCGAAAATCCAGAGTTAATCGTGAAAATTGTACATATGACTATTCTAAGCGCACCACCTTTAAAATACACACTCTTTGCTCATTAATGTATCCCAAAGAACGTTAATAATTATGTTGAAGTTAGGCACCCTAATATGAGTCACTTTTCTCCGCTTTATGTGTTAACAAATTTTGAATATCGATGTTTTGATGACGATTTAGCATCCCTAATATAGCCGACTGTTCACAGCCATCTTCGGGCACGAGCTGACGGCTGCTGTTCTGCCTGCTCTCCTGGGCGAGCTCTTCATCGAGATGGAGTCGGGCGCGGCGTGGAGCACCCCCACGCCGCACTTCACGCTCATCTTCAACGCCTTCGTCATGATGACGTTGTGCACGAGGTGGACGTCGCGCAAGATCCACGGCGAGCGGAAACGTGCTGGCGGGCCTCCACCGCAACGCCATCTTCATCGCCATCTGGATCGTCTGCTTCGTCGTGCAGGTCGGTCCACTTCCTATCCTCTTCCCTTCTTCTCCGTGTTTGGCGGGGCACGGAGCATCACACTGATGGCTATGACCGCGATGCCTTTAGCCGCGAGGTCGTAGGATTCGAATGCAGATAGTGGGGAAGGATTTTTCGACACTAGCTACGTAGCGAGGTCGGGTTCAGCCGCTGTCTGGAGGAGACTTGTGGCGGCCGGCTGCTCGGATCGGTTGTTTTCCGTGGTTTCTCTATGTAAATGTTGGCATGTATAATAAGTAGGGAAAGTGTGTGATCGGTTATATGTGAGCATGTGAGCGAGCATTCATATATAAGAATGTATATGTATGTACGTGTATGTAAGTAGGTGTATGTATGAATGTGTGTATGTACGAATGTGTGTGTGTACGTGTACATTTTTAAAGGTATTATTAATGTTAACTATTGTATTTGCATGGGTCTCTAGAGGAAGCTGTCTGAGCATTGCATGGGTCTCCGAGGAACATTGCTCCATCCTTTGACGTAGTAGTAGTAGTAGTAATTTATTTTATTGTATTATACTGTAAATTTATTATACTGTAAGTGTAGATGTACTGTAAAACTGTACACGTATGGTTACCACCTGGCAATCAGCCAATTGTAGCCAAATAAATATGTTTATTATTATTATTATTATTATTATTATTATAAATTTCATACGTATGCTGGGCCAGTACTGTAAGAAACGGACAAGGCACTGCGCGCGATCCTTCCTGTCTTTTTTTCCTATCGTCGTCCCTTCCTTAAACACACATTACATGCACTACACAACCACAGATGCTGGGGGACCAGTCGAGAGCTTGGAGCTACTAGTATTTCCGGGTGGGGTGGTGGTCTTATGGTGAGGATTTCTGCAGGGAAAAATTCCCCCGCAATCGTTCAGAGTTCCGGGAATATCAATTTGAAGAAAATACTTTGAACGGTTTAAGAGGAATCGTTGAACACAGACAGACCGAAAGCGATGGATACACAGACGTTTTACCGCCAATTTATTTCTTGATATCAATCGACCCACAAAACATAACTGATAACTGACTACAGAACGTGTTCGACGAAGTTATTTACTATGTACAGGAATATTTATTCACATTTTATTTCCCTAGGCCGGGTAATAAAAGCTTTTAGTTGAAATCGGATGTGTTCGGACGATTTCCTGTCAGACGGAAGTTTTGAAAACAACAACAGTTTTTCGGTATGAGGGGACTCCAAAACGTGTATTAGGGTTGAAATACCGATGTCATTTTTCTGAAGCATAACGTAACTCTGCTCTACGCAGTATATTACCCCGTTTTTACGTACGTAAACCATATATTTAGAAAAAAACAAACAAGAAATCAGCTATTACTCGTTTTTATATTTGCAGACGGAGCGCTGCGATCTGTTTACATGAGGTCACCGCCGACTGAATGAGAAACGCGCGTCTGCAGTATATACTGGCCGTTTAATATGATGTAGATGGCGGTGAGCAGCACACATAACCCCGGCGGGGCAAGAACATAACCATTAAGCAGTAGATAAGCGCAAAGAAGAAATAAAAATATTGTACGTGAATGTTGTGAATAGCGTGTGCTGTGATCTATTTTATTGTATATATCTTAATTATTTAAGAGCGCAACTCCAGCTCATTGTCAGAAAGGCATAATATTCGTCAGCTGTGTCCGTAGCGCTTGTGCTGCCTTCGGAGACAGCTGATTGGTCAGATGCTCATTGACATCGGGGCCATTCGTGTATTCTCGGTCGTGTGTTCGGGCCTTCACTTTCGAAACAATATGAGTTCCTAATTCTGCCGTCTGCAGATGTAAAGTGAACGAGTAATATATCACTCCGTGTTCGGAGACAGCTGATTGGTCAAATGCTGATTGACATCGGGCCATTCGTGTATTCTCGGTCGTGTGTTCGGGCCTTCACTTTCAAAACGACATTAGTTCCTAATTCTGCCGTCTGCAAATGTAAAGTGAACGAGTAATATATCACTCCGTGTTCGGAGACAGCTGATTGGTCAGATGCTGATTGACATCGGGGCCATTCGTGTATTCTCGGTCGTGTGTTCGGTGCCTTCACTTCCAAAACAACATGAGTTCCTAATTGTTGCCGTGTGCAAATGTAAAGGTGAACGAGTAACACGCAGTTGTAGCGGCCCGATTCCCTTCCGCAGGTGATCATCGTGGAGTTCGGCGGGGCCCATGTTCCGCACGGTGCCGCTGTCCGGGGACGAGTGGATGTGGTGCCTGTTCTTCGGGGCCGGCACGCTGGTGTGGCACCAGGTGGTGATCAGCGTGCCCACGGAGTGCCGACGCCAGCCTCGGAGGCGGCGGAGGCGGCGTCAGGCGTCGACGGCGGCGTCGGCGTCGGCGGTCGCCTCCACCTCCGCAGGCCCTCACCAAGTGAGTGCGTACCGGCTCGGCAGCCAGCGACACCGCCGCTGCGATGGGCCACTCTGATCGGGAGGTCGTAGGGGGTGTGAAAGGTTCCGACGCTGGCGGGCTACACAGACATTTATATATTTACTTATTTATTTACGTCAAAAGCAGTTTAACCCTTTGCGGTCCTCTGTCCCGCGTTGGCGGGACACAGCGTTTTCCTCGTTGCAGACCCTTTAAATCCCCAGGTAGCCGGTTGCACCGGTGCGGCGTACCGCAGCGTAAGAAACTGTACTCGGGTTTCAAATTATTTTTCGTATTATTACAAACAAAACATTTTAATTTATTTGCCTGATTCGTAATACACTATTTTGTAACTTAATGTTTGGTGCGGAGAGCTTCACCTCATTAACAATAACGCGTGTATATTGCATTGTATCAACGACGTCCGAGTTATCATTACTGTCACTTTCTTCACACTCCTCGGAATTTCTCGAGAAAATGTTTTCAAATTCTTACTTTCCTGAAGATTGTTAACTCTCAGAATTGTTTCACACAATTCAATCTTCGACAATCTTGAACACTTACTTCGCAATGTCACCATAAGTTCAACTGCAACCTCGTAAGCAAACTGATTTTAAACAACATGAAATGGGCAAAGTCTGGCTACAATGAAGGAAAATACTGCCTAATCTCTTCTGAAGATAATTAGTTGTACAGGAAACCGGTGCCATTTACTTGAGTGAAATAATACAGAGTTAAATATAGGTCCCGCCCCACGGGACAAAGGACCAGAACCAGGGAAAAGGAAAGTCCCGTGACGCGGGACATCGGACTACCAGACAAAGAATACCGCCAGACGAAGAAGATGGAAAAGTAAAAGGACCGCAAAGGGTTAAAACTGTGTGACGAGCTATGGGAAGAAGTGAAATTTGTGCACGTTTTCATAATTCTGCGATCTCTTTCCTAAACCACATTCTAGTCGAATTTTGAATACAGAAAAAAGAGCGGTTTTTCCAAGTTTTGTAGACAAAAATATTCGCTCCTATATAATAAAATATATTTTCAAAGGTAATTTAGCTATGCGTTTGTGCCCTTAACCCTCATCATGTTCTTCATGAAAGCATAATACTTTTTGCCGCGACAATCTGAAAAACAATAATTTCAATAACTATATTTCCCACTGAAATTCAGAAGACGTGCACAAATAATGAAGTTACATTTATGTCCAGAAGAAAACAAGGGACCATCTCAGCATTTGCTCAAAGGATCAAGGAAACTGGACGAAAAACCTGATCGAGATGGGGGCCATCAAACCAGAAGATGTGGTACAGTACTTGTTACAGGTTCTTTAGAATTGTACAGTCCAAATGATTAATAATTAATTTAACTAACATTCTTAAAATTAATGTTACTTTTCTTTTGATACTCAGTATAGTCTCGAATTGTATAGAAACAGTTATGCAGCAGAAAAGATTTTACTTGGAACTTAAACTTTTCTATCGAACATATACAGTAGTGCTCAAGGAAACCGCATCACCTAAAGAAAGTGGGCCTTCTGTATGTTCCTAATCCAATATGCTCTCAAAAATTGGTACTAATAATATATTTTATGTGTTGCTGATTGGCAACACAGCCTTCGGCGCGGCGTCACCCGGAGAGCCAAGATCATTCGATTTCCGCTTTAGTCTCCTGTGTACAGTAGTGCTCAAAGAAAGCGCGTCACCTAAAGAAAGTGGGCCTTCTGTATTTCCTAATCCAATATGCTCTCAAACATTGGTACTAATAATATATTTTATGTGTTGCTGGTTGGCAACACAGCCTTCGGCGCGGCGTCACCCGGAGAGCCAAGATCATTCGATTTCCGCTTTAGCCTCCTGTGTACAGTAGTGCTCAAAGCAACCGCATCACTTAAAGAAAAAGGGCATTCGGTACTTTCCTAATCCCACATGCTCTCAAAAACTGGTAATCAAATATTTTATGTAGATTATATGATGCTTCTGATTCCATTACGTTCATAACTCGCTCGATTTTTGCAAATAAAGTGGTGTATTTTCAGTAATATATTGCAGATTGCAACTGGAAGCGAAGTGATGCGTTTTTATAGCACTACTGTAGCTATACTTCGATTTATTTAGTGCTGCCTACGACATGTCATCCAATCGCGACCTTACACGTCACTACTGTGAGGTCACTATGCTGCCGTTCAAGCTTGGATGAACTAGTCAACAGCTGATTTACTCCAAGTGCAGCTCTAAATAAATCCAAGCATAGTTTGAATTTAAATGCCGTCGGGAGGAGGGTTCTAACGGCGGACTGCCGTAGTTTACCGCGTAGTCCAATCATATGGTAGAAAATAAGAAAATATTTTGGTATAGTTTTGATATTTGGTTCCTATATGTAGAGTGGTCGAGGGGAATTGATCTAAGTACCGAAAACCAAACCGGGCGAGATGGCTCAGTGCATCAACCTGATGTCACTAGTCTCTCTGACCAGGAGATCCTAGGTTCGAGTCCCGACGGCGGCAGGATTTTCGACACTAGCTTATCAGCTAGGTCGAATTCAGTCGCTGCCTGGAGGAGAATTCTAGCGGCCAGCTGCTCTGGTCGATAGTTTTCCGTGGTTTCTCCGATCAACACCAGGAGAATGCCGGAGCAGTACCCTAACAAACGGGCCACGGACCGCGCGCGATCTTTCCTTCCTCTTCCTTGTCCTATCCACTCCTCTTACACACACACTTACACTAACATGCACTACACTGCCACACATGCCGGGAGGACCGGTCGGGAGCTTACACCTTGTCTCGGGTGGGGCGGTGCCCCGCTGGTGGGAGATACCTGGTTGAGGGGAAACCCCGCTAGTCGACGGTAGGTCGGCGCCAGATCTCGCCTTCCAGCGGGGAAAAGATCATCGCCACCTCCCAAGAAAAAACACGCGCTACACTTACGGGACTAATGACCTAAGTAGTTGACGCGCCTGGAAACACGAATCAATCAATCAATCAACCGAAAACCAGAATAATGGGAAGCAGAAGGAAACTCTCTGAGGTTCTCACAGGAAATACAAACGTGCCGCGTTTGGTTGCAGATTAAGAAATGGAAAGGTTTTGAGTTTCAGAGCCAATAGCTCTGCATTGTCCTTGGAAATTGCATTACTTTGAGATGAAATAAAGCAAATATGAACTTTTGGCACTTAGATCAATATTCTTGACCACTCTATATGTTTTTCGGGTTGCTGAACACGAATTTCAGATTTGCCAACAAAAGTATTGCCCGGAAACATGTTCTTTGAGCAGAAGATGTGTAAAAATCACGTCTTTTTCAGTTTTTTTTAAACAACTCAAAAGTCATACATTTTTGTAATAAATGGTCCAATATGAAATAAAAGAAAGTAAAATTACGTACATTTATTGTCATTAACATTTTTTCTCCAATTAATGGTTCAGGCGTGATAGCACCGCGAAGTTTGATGATACAAGCGAAACACATGAAGAACGGGAATTATTTTAGTATGACTTAAATCTATTTATTTCTCGTTAATATTAACCCGACACGAATGAAAGAGGATAAAACTGAACAAGGGCGTGATTTTTATACTTTTTTGCTTAAAGTTTCTGGACAAATCTTTTGAAATCTGATATCCATGTTTAGCGACCTAAAACACATACAGAAACCAAATATCAAAACTACCCCAAAACTTTACGCTATTTGCCATTTTTGATCACCATTTGACTGAACTAGTGGTTTTAACGGTCAATACCAGGCAAGTGTCGGGGCAGTTTCCTAGCAAACGGGCCACGGATCGCTCACGATTATTCCTTCCTATTTCTTATCCTATCCTCGCTCCTTACTTACATGCATTGCCTCCCGACACTTACCGGGAGACCGGTCGGGAGGTTAGAGCTTGCCCCAGTGGGACTGGTTCCCCGTTGGTGGGAGATACCTTCTGGGGGAATTGCGCCGCAAAACCGACGTGTGGGTCGGCGCCGGATCTCACCATCCACTCGGAGGGCCGTCTCCGGAGATAAACCATTCGCTGAACCAATAGGACTAATGACCTTAGCATTTGCTGTAACCGGAAACGTCAATCAACCGAGTGCGTATTCATTGGTTCCGGGCGCGTCAGCTACTTAGCCCCGGGTGGGACGTGAGATTCGGCGCCGACCTACACATCGGCTGGCAGGATATCCCCCTCCAACACGGCACCGACCCAAGCACGACGAGCTCTAAGCACACGACTGGTAACTCGACATGTGAGACAGTACGGTGCACGTAAGTGATGAAAGGGAGTGGATAGGACAAGGATGAGGAAGGAAAGATCGCGCGCGTTCCGTGGCTTGTTTGTTAAGCATAACGCTCCGCCATTCACCAAGTATTCATCGTGGACACTAGGAAAATGTATGTAACAAAGCATCCGACCGCTAGGAATATTCTCCAGACAGTGGTTGTATTCGACCCAGCTTTCTTAGCTAAGGTCCGATTAAATTAAGAAGGTGATTGGCAGTTCTGTGTGACGTCAGAACGCCTCTCCCGTTTCCATGGCAGTTGCCAACCAGAGAGACAAAACGTGACTTGTCAGGTCGCTCAGTTGCCACTGCCGAACACGGGGAAACATTTGAGCATCGCACAGCGACTTCCTGCCGCCGCGCCGCCCGCGTTTCTGCCTGTGCTGCGCGCGCAATGTGTACTGTGTTGTGATGAGTTGCGTTGAGGTTAGGCTTTTGTCGTATTTTTACACTTTTACACGTATTTTTTGAAGTGTTTGTTTTCGTGTCCTTGTAACACGTGCTCAGTGGTTTGCGACCTGGCAACGTCGCTCCCCTCCATTCACAAATGTCAATCACCTTCTTAATTTAATCGGACCTTAGTTTAGGAAATCTGTCACCTTGGGGACTTTGGTCTTAGGACGTCCCGGCCAGCGATGTTGCAAAGACAAAGGTTGCAAAGGCATAGAGCCATCGTAACATGTCCAAGATCACTGAAGGGGTAGCGCAATGTCGGTTTGGCTGAAGGGTTGCCTGTTCGAATTCTGCTTGGAATGTGGATGTTTATCCTTGTGCTGTGGAATGGTGGAGGAGGGGTATGCTTATCATCGTTCTTCAATTTTTCAACATTATCTTATCCTTTCTGGTGCAGGGGCATGGTATTTGAGGCAGTACACGTTGCACACGGAGAGTATCATATTGTATTGCCTCAGCATCCCAGTCCACGACCTTGTCAAATTTTAATAATATTAAATATTACCTACGTTTTGTTTTACTTTACAGTTATTTTAATAAGCTTTAAGTTGTACAGTGGAATTTGTTTGATTGTGTAATTATGCTCTGCAGTGTAATATAACGATGTTTATTTAAGACTAAGGAATATATTTTATCCTACAAAAATTAAAACTTAAATGTACGTTTTTAAGTAAATATTTTGTCTGCGAATTTTGTTAAATAGGGTTTAAAATATATATTATATTATCCTTTATCTCCGCTTCCCAATTTCGATTACGTGTTTTGAAGGGGTTAAATATATTTGGACATCATAATGCTGAACTAATATTGTAGAAGATTTGACATATTTTTCCCTCGAGTATCTTGGTATACCATTTCACGTCACACCTGAACGAAATATAATTAGCTTAACTCATTTTTTAAATACTTTTGACTTACATTTAAATTTTAAATTACTCCCTAGTTTTGAGACTAGGAACAACGAAATTTATTGGGAAGGTGATGTGAAAATTGTATGGTTTGTGTGAGTAGCATTACTAATTGTCCTTAATTTAAGCTCTAATTGCTATTATTACTATTGTTATTATTATTATTGTTGTTTTTGGCCAGGCCCAGTACAGGCACCAGAAGAAGTTAAACCACCAGGTGCCGTTAAATCATCCGGTAAATCTAAACGACCACGTGAAGTTAAACGACCAGGTGAAGTTAAACCATCCGGTGAAGTTAAAGAACCCGGTGATGATTCTACTTTTCCACCCAGTGGTTCAGGTGCCAGAAAGAGTGGTTCAGTTCGCAGTGTACCAGGTTCAAGTGTTTCTCGCCACAGTTCCGCGAAAAGAACTTAGTGTGAAAACATTTTTTCAGAACTTGGGCTTGGGAAATTCGAAGAGTACCAAGAATCAAAAGGAATTAGAAGAGTCTGAACAGTGTAACAACGAAAACAGAATTGAACTTGTATTTCACAAGTCATCTTCCCTACTAATTAATGAACTACAAAGTAATTCAATATGTTCATTATTCGAATATATTGCGTTTCATGTAAAATATAAGAATTTTCTAGTTTTTAGATTTCCACTAATTATGGTTTATACTATCAAAATAAAATATATTGAAGATAAAAAATGTTGGTTCAGAAATTTCTTGGGTAAAATATTTGTTTCCAATGAAAAAGTTTCAAAATGTGAACTATATATCCATGTGGTTACTGGTTTGTCGACTTTTATCCTTTTCTCTTGTTTGTTTGATTGTCGGTGCTGTTTTATAACAACTTGAGGTATACTCAGAGCGAATCAATTTAGCTGCTCTTGTTAGCCAGATATTTATAGATTCTTCTTTTAAATTCAGAAGTTGTAGGATTTTAATAGTTAAAAGATGTTTTTTCTTTTTAAACTAATTCACGAGAAAAATAAAATGACATATCTGTAACAAATTACACGAGTAAACACGAGATCCGAATTTCAAAATTAGTTTTTCTGGTACTCGTGAAGTACTCCACGTCATGCAAGTCCATTTGTAATTCTGTTTTGCTCGTACATTCCAATGAAACATCCTAGTGCCATCTTTGCACAAAACGCGAAATTGCGTCTTCCATCTCCTGCATTTGTGTCAGCAAGAAAGGTTTCCTTCCTCACAGAGGCGTAGCGTGGTAATTTTTTCTGGATAGGCTCTAGAGCAGCTTTACATATTATTAATTGCTATATCTCAAAATGACAATTATTGTCTAATGTTTTTGATAGAACCAATTGGGTGAACAACCGGTTTGGTGTAATTATTAATTAATTTATTTGGCACTCTTTTGTTCATTTCACTCTCACGAGATGTTTAAATATGTGTACATTTTTATACTAAATAAAATAATCACAATTTTTTTAATTTATTTATAACCAAATTTCAAGAATAAAGTATTCACGTCATCTGTAAGATACTGCTCCACGAAAGTGAGAGGTAACGAAATGTATTTTAAACGGCGCCGGCATTTTATTGCACTTCTAGCGGTCTACTGTTTTGTGTCACCTCTTTCAAAGTTTTCGATTTCAACAAGAGGTTAGTCATTGCGATATGCGGTTTGCGTGTGTGCGCGCGCGTGTGCGTGTGTGCGTGCGTGTGTGCGCGTGTGCGCGTGTGTGTGTGCGTGTGTGCGTGTGTGCGCGCGTGCGTGCGTGGATGCGTGTTTGCGTGCGCGTGTACGTGTGTGCGCGCGCGTGTGTGTGCGCGCGCGCGTGTGTGTGCGTGCGCGTGTGTGTGCGCGCGCTTGTGTGTGCGCGTGTGCGTGTGTGTGTGCGTGTACGTGTGCGTGTGCGTACACGTACTGTGCATGCGTGAAAGGCTCTCAACGCCTCCTATGACGGGTAAGTTAAGCGGGAAATTGAAGACTCAAAACCTATGTGAAACGTGGTAATTGAGAAATGAAAAATTATTAATACGCACATTATAAAGGAGTGAGAACAGTTTTTCTTTTCATTAAATGTTTGGGTAGGCTCCTCCTTGTAGCCTAATAGATAGTTTCGCCACTGCTTCCTCACAAGAGGTATCACTGGGAAACAGAAGTGATCTTTAGGCAGAATTATTGAAAATGTAAACTCGCGTATCAATATGTGACATTTTTCGGAATCGGTAAATAAGCATCTACAAGAACTACTGAAATATTTATATAAATATATCGAGTGTTAATTAACGTTTACTGTCCTGCAATTTTTCCGAAAAATGGACATGAAAGGCTTCCTTCTTTAACAAAACCGAAAAAAATGACATGAAAGTTTATTGCTCGCAATCAAACAGTGGTTTTAAGGCAAAAAAAATTGACAAAGAAAAACACTCATGGTAATGGGTGAGATTTTTGGCATTCTCTAAATAAGCATCTACAAAAACTACTGGAATATTTATATTTTGAGTATCCAATAAAATATCCTGTCCTGTACTTCTGGCGAAAAAAATTGACATGTTGGCTGAACTAAAAAGGGGCATTCTTTTATTCCGATAGGTATGACTTGAAGATGCTGTTAAAGTGGCATGGCCGAGTGATCGATGGAGCTGATGATAGTGGTAGCGTCTACTGGCGAAATTCCGGCTTCGCAGGAGCTGTGTTCGCAGGAACAGAAAACAATCAATCAGGGTAGCCGGCCAAATTCTCCACCAACCATCGGTTGAATTTGACCACGTAGCCATCTATCCATCGTCTAAAATGCTCTACCTTCGGAACTCCAACGCTAGAACCTCCCGCTCAGAGAATTGAATGAATTTGATTTGAATTGATGCCTTATTTTACGTGGCGAGACTCAGGCCATGAAGCCTGCTCTTCCGTCTGACCACGCAAATTTCACTACGCTTCTTTCACCATCTAGCGGAGAAAGAAGGGCGTCTAAATAGGCGATTTGAATTCAGATCAGAGGCTTCATTTAGGCTTGAGGATCTTTTACATGCAGTACATCTACGAACATGGGACAGCCGGCTTTACTTCCCCTCCGAAGGAAGAATTTTTCACCCTCAAAATCCACGGTTTCGATCGGGTTTGAGCCCACGAACTTGAGAATAACACTCCGATACGCTAACCGCTGCACCATCGCCGGTACTGCAGAGTCAGCGGAAACGCTCCCTCTCGGCTAAACTCAGAGGTCAGGCGGCGGGAGTTGTGGTGGAGGCGTTGGACCAACCAAGTCGCGGACGGCCGAGCAGCAGGTCACTTCTTGGACAGTGTTTTGCGGCGATCCCAACCCCCTCTTACAAGGGCGGTTGCACAAGAAGCGACAGATGTCGGGAGGGGCAGCGCGGGGTATGAACCGCAACCCCCCACTCCCATCCCCACCCCGCTGCTGTCCCCAACTCGGGGCAAGTCCTCGCCCACATTCGCACGATGTCAACTGTTTTGCCTACCGAGGAAGCGGAAGCGGAAGTAGAAACTAGAGGAACGCGGTTTAAGACTGGACTAGCGTACTCGTCTGAGAATACCCCGTATTTTCCATTTCCGTATTAAGCCTGTAAAATACATTTTTCTTCACGAAACTTGTCCTCGGTCACTTGTTCTATATATCACCTTGTAACTGATAACAATATAATACACCCTTGTCAATACAAACTATTCTTATTTAACTTGATTATCGAGCAAAGAGTTACACCCGTGTAATTCGATCGCATATAATATCCAGTAATTAGTAATTTCACATACAGGTGCCGATTCTACAGGCTCTGAACAAGTGGGGTGGAATCGAGAAGCGTCGAACCAGCAAAAATATAATACAATGATTAAGAAGATCTCATGCTGTATATTACGATTTGAGGCCTCTGGCCTGAAAAATTAGTTTTGAAGTACTAGAACGCTTCGTTTTGGAGTTATTTAAAGATATACTTTCAAAAATCCTGATGTGCGTTGCGGGTTGCATTGTAGATGCATATTTAGATGCGTTTTTTACACAAATCTTTCACATTCTAAAAGTCAAAGTGCAATTTGTCACGACTCCGTAAAATTCTCTTTCTTTAAAGTCCACATTGATAAAGATTGGTTGCGTGTGAAAGCCGCAAAGGGAAGATATACTTAATAATACTAGAGACTAAGACTGGACTTTACCTTCTTGTCTTACTGTGTACTGCCGAAGTAAATAGAAAGTATTGTCTTGCTGCGGTGGAAATCCGTGATTTTTCCACAGAAAAATACGTATTGACGGGACTCGGTCACGAGAAAGAAGAAAAATCTTGTAATTACAAATGTAGTAGATTTTCTTCTTCCGGTGACTTTTTCCAGCTTCAGGGGATGTCGAATTTCGACTATTCGCGCCGGACATCCACCATGTCCCCTCATGGGTACCTTTACACTGGTCCACGGTTAACCTTTACATTGGTTTACCTTACAATGGTCCACATTAACCTTTACACTGGTCCACGGTTAACCTTTACATTGGTTTACCTTAACAATGGTCCACATTAACCTTTACACTGGTCCACGGTTAACCTTTACATTGGTTTACCTTAACAATGGTCCACATTAACCTTTACACAGGTCCAGGGTTGTGCAACTGGCGGGCAACATGCAACCTGTGGCCATTAGGCAAGGGTGCCTTTAACTTCAGGAAGAAGTAGAAAATGTTCACAAGTTTCAATATCCGGGGAGTATAATAACTGATGATGGAGGCGCAGATGAAGATGTTAAACAAAGAATCAACAAGCCAAACGTTTGTTTTACACAATTAAGAGAAGTTTGGAAAAACAGGAATATTGCCTTAAACACAAAACTACGCATTTTCAACTCAAATGTAAAAATATGTGCTTTTATACGGATCAGAAACTTGGAAAATAACCGGGAAAATAACACATAAATTACAAGTATTCATAAACCGATGTCCACGAAGAAACCTAAACATTAGGTGGCCACAAGTAATAACAAACGAAGAACTGCTGAAGAAAGCCAATGAAACATCGATTGCAATGCAAATAAAACGCAGAAAGTCGAACTGGACAGGACACACTTTAAGGAAACCCCGAAATTCAATTGAGAGTGAAGCACTACGCTGGAACCCACATGGGAGTAGAAGCCAAGATCGACCGAGAACATCATGGAAAAGAACAGTGGAAGGAGAGTTCCGGGAGACTGGTATGACTTGGAAGCAAAGCATACCTATTGCAGAAAATAGAGTAAGATGGAGATCCTAGGCCCTATGCTCCGAAAGGAACTAGAGGAACAAGAAGAAGAAGAAGCCTTTAACTTTATTTATAAGGATTTTTTTCTAGTAAACGCAGATATTCCAAATTATCCCAATGTGATTCACTGCGTTATGCATGATACATCCTGATGTCACGCTTGGTTCCATCCTCCCCTCCCTCCGTTTCAGAGCAACCAGGCACAGTGCCGAAATCGGGAAATACAGGAAAGTTTGGTGTAGATTGTCCGAGTATTGAAGATCTGGCCTCCAACCATATTAAGGGTGTAGCAACAGTTAAAACATAATAATATTCCACAAATTAAAAATTTTATTTTCTCCAAAACTGTAAATCATTTCTTAACCAAATTTTGCAAGTGTAAAGATTAACACACTGTAATTTCAAAAATTGATCTATCACACAAAAATTCAGTTTTTAAATATGTTAATTTTCTATACAAAATGATCGGGGTCGGTCGGTCGGGGGCGGTCGGGGGCGGTCGGGGGCGGTCGGGGGCGGTCGGGGGCGGTCGGGGGCGGTCGGGGGCGGTCGGGGGCGGTCGGGGGCGGTCGGGGGCGGTCGGGGGCGGTCGGGGGCGGTCGGGGGCGGTCGGGGGCGGTCGGGGGCGGTCGGGGGCGGTCGGGGGCGGTCGGGGGCGGTCGGGGGCGGTCGGGGGGCGGGTCGGGGGCGGTCGGGGGGGGCGGTCGGGGGCGGTCGGGGGCGGTCGGGGGCGGTCGGGGGCGGTCGGGGGCGGTCGGGGGCGGTCGGGGGCGGTCGGGGGCGGTCGGGGGCGGTCGGGGGCGGTCGGGGGCGGTCGGGGGCGGTCGGGGGCGGTCGGGGGCGGTCGGGGGCGGTCGGGGGCGGTCGGGGGCGGTCGGGGGCGGTCGGGGGCGGTCGGGGGCGGTCGGGGGCGGTCGGGGGCGGTCGGGGGCGGTCGGGGGCGGTCGGGGTCGGTCGAGGGCGGTCGAGGGCGGTCGGGGGCGGTCGGGGGCGGTCGGGGGCGGTCGGGGGCGGTGGGGGGCGGTCGGGGGCGGTCGGGGGCGGTCGGGGGCGGTCGGGGGCGGTTGGGACGAAGCGGGGCGAGGTTGGCGGTGTGGGGCGCGGTGTGGCGGGGTGGTGTGGTGTGGGGTGGGGTGTGGCGGGGTGATGTGGGGCGGGGTTGGGCTGGGTGGGGTGGGGCATGGTTGAGCGGGGTGGGAGTGGGGAGAGGACGGTGGTGCTGCTCCTTGCCGCTAGCCGTCAGAGTGCTGAGGCGGGGGTGGAGGTGTGGCGGGTTGGCGGAGCTTGACTGGGACGGTGCGCGGGAGAGGCGTCGCCGCGGCGGCTTGTTATAGATAGCCATGTGACTGCAGTGGCGGGACGAGAACGGGGTGGCGGGGAGACGGATGGTGGGGAGCGGGGCGGAGACGAGAAAGGGCGATTCTCAGTCGTGTGAGAACGTGGGCGAAGGCGGAGTCGGCGTGGTTGGAAGCGGGGTTGCGGGGAGCTGGGCGAAAAACGTACGGAAGAGCGGTTTCTAGCCGTGCGATAGTAAAAGTGGGGAGGAGCGGGAGTGGCAGAGATGGAGGTGGCGGAGACCGGAGTCGTGGCGATAAGGGATGGCGGGAATCGGGTGTGGCGGGATCTGGGGTGGCGGGAGTCAGAAGTGGCGGAGATCAGGTGTGGCGGGGTTTAGGGGTGGCGGGAATCGGGGGTGGCGGAATCAGGGTGGCGAGGATAGGGGTGGCGGGATCAGTGGTAGCGGGGGTCAGGAGGGGCGGGCATCAGGGGTGGCGGGGATCAGGGGTGTCAGGGATCAGGGGTGGCGGGTGTCAGGGGTGGCGGGGTCATGGGGTGGCGGGGGTCAGGAGTGGCAGGTGTCAGGGGTGGCGGGTGTCAGGGGTGGCGGGTGTCAGGGGTGGCGGGTGTCAGGGGTGGCGGGTGTCAGGGGTGGCGGGTGTCAGGGGTGGCGGGTGTCAGGGGTGGCGGGTGTCAGGGGTGGCGGGTGTCAGGGGTGGCGGGTGTCAGGGGTGGCGGGTGTCAGGGTGGCGGGTGTCAGGGGTGGCGGTGTCAGGGGTGGCGGGTGTCAGGGGTGGCGGGTGTCAGGGGTGGCGGGTGTCAGGGGTGGCGGGTGTCAGGGGTGGCGGGTGTCAGGGGTGGCGGGTGTCAGGGGTGGCGGGTGTCAGGGGTGGCGGGTGTCAGGGGGTGGCGGGTGTCAGGGGTGGCGGGGTCATGGGGTGGCGGGGATCAGGAGTGGCGGCGGCCCGGGTGGCGGGGATCAGAGGTAGCGTGGATCAGGGGTAGCGGGGGGGCCAGGGGGCGGGGATCAGGGATGTCGGGGATCAGGGGTGCCGGGATCAACAGGAGGCAGAGATCGGAGCGTGGGGGATCGAAGGGGGGCGAGTAGCGGGTAGCGCCGGGGAGCGAGGGGGTTACGGGAAGCTGGGCGGAGAACGTATGGGGACGCGGCTCCTTGCTGCTCGCCGTGCGAGAGCGCGGGCGGTTGGAAGGGGCCGGGGTGGCGAGGGGCGTCGTCGCAGAGCCGAGATAATTGGCGCGGCGGCGGCGGCGGTGCTCCGCTCCCGCACCCACGCAGCGGCGCAGCGGGCGGCCGGTGGCTCGCCCCGAATCAATAGCGCCGTTATTGGCTGCCCCTTGCCCGCTCTCACCGTCCCCGACTCGCCGCGCGGAGGCTGGGCGTGGGGGGGCGGCGTGCAGGTGTGTGGGCAGGTGGGCGAGTGGCTGGATGTCCGGGAGAATGAGTGGCCGGGTAAAGGAGTGGTCGGGTGAGGGGGTGTGTGGAGAATGAGTGGTCGGGTGAAGGGGTGGTGTGGAGAATGAGTGGTCGGGTGAAGGAGTGGTGTGGAGAATGAGTGGTCGGGTGAAGGGGTGGTGTGGAGAATGAGTGGTCGGGTGAAGGAGTGGTGTGGAGAATGAGTGGTCGGGTGAAGGGGTGGTGTGGAGAATGAGTGGTCGGGTGAAGGAGTGGTGTGGAGAATGAGTGGTCGGGTGAAGGGGTGGTGGGGAGAATGAGTGGTCGAGTGAATGAGTGGTCGGGCGATGGAGTGATGGTTGGGTGAATGAATGGATGGTTGATGGTGTAACTGAGTTGCTGGGTAGTACGGTGAATGAGTGTGTAGGGGGTAGGATGAACGTGGGGGTAGGTTGGTGGGGTATATGGGTGGCTGGGAGCTTGGATGATAGGGTGGTGGTCGACGGTCAGGTGAGTATGTGACTCGGTGGTTGGTTGAATGTGTGTGTTGATGGTGGGGTGAACGAGTGGGTGGGTGGCCCAGTGAATATGTACCTGGGTAGTCGGTGACTGAGTAGCTGAAAGGTTGGGTGAGTGAAAGGCTGAAAAGGTGAGAGAATATGTATGGTTGCCAGGATTGGCGGGTGAATGAGATGGATGAGCGGGTAGGTGGTCAAGTGAGCGGATGGGAGGTCGGGTGAGAGAGAAGGTATGTGATCAAGTGAGTGACTGAGTGAGTGAGTGTTCGGCAAATTGAGTGAACGGGCGATTAGTGGCGGGAAAGTAGGTAGGTCGACGAATAAACGAGTGGGTAAGTGAGCAGGTATGGAGGAATGGAGGGATAGAGGCATGGTAGGGCGAAAGAATAACGGGGTGGAAGGATATCTGAAGGATTAACCTGATGCCCACGCATGTAACTAGGGGTGAAACAATTGCATTTACTTTATCATATATTTAGTAACAGTAACGTAATATTATTAAACTTCTATCTTACTCACACTTGACACCCTCTACAAAAACTCGAAACGAAACGATTCCCGACAGACTCGAAAAACACCAGGTTCATAAGTTTGAAAATCCAATAATTTTCATCAACGGCACTTGGCAATTGTTCCGTCGAATTTTGTTCTAAGCTTATATTATTATTAGAAACGTCCAGTGCACCAGCAGGACCAATGCCAATAGCAGTTGCCGCCGTGACCGCAAATACACTCAATCTGCTAACCATTTTAACTCTTAACCGTCCGGCGGGCCCGCGGCAACACTCCGTGCTGCCGTTGTGCTTTTATTGCTCCAAAATGGAGTACAGCTATTTGATATGTAAGAGGGCTTCGGTATTCTCACTTCGCACCATTCTAAACGAACGCGGAAATCTCCGTTCCACTGCCTTCTCCCTATCAGTCGATAAGAAGATTTGAGAATAAAAAAAAACAATTCTACAGTACTACAGCACTCCGTGCTCTAACGCGCCCACTCGTGTAAGTATTTTTAGTATTCCAAACGAACATTTTACTTATTAAGATGGTCCATTTACATGTATTTTCGATCACTGTAAGGAAAATCAAAGTTGATGAAAGTTGCTTTTTGTTGATTGTTTACTCTTTCTATCATTTCCTTATTTTTGTTTTTCTCTGCTGAAGAGCTCAAACAGATGAAGAAATCAGTCGAATAGTTCGTATTCCATTTTCAGAAGGTACTCTCACCCCTTTTGTTGACGCGAATTAAAACCTAAGCATTCAATTTTTTTCCGAAAAGCGTTTGTAATGTGGTATCTTCTCGACTATTCTCCATTTTGGCAAACAATTCTCCACCGTAATGTATTAAGAGGTGTTGAAGATTGTTTATGGAAGTTAAACAATAAAAAAAGACTTTAAGATAATGTCCTTAACGGTGGAATATCCATTCTCAACAATTGGTTTAAAATGTAATATTTGGTATTCTAATTTTAAAAAATTCGTAAAAATTAGTTATCAAGTTAGTTTCCATTTGAACAACTTTCTTATCACAAAAATAAATTTTACAAGTAACAAAATCTAAAATTTTGTGCGGTCTGTCGTAGGCACGCCAGGGCAACCATTTCCGTGAAATATTTCCCTTGCGAGTACTTAAGCGTTAACAAGCATCGAAGCATTAAAACGTACAAGAGCGAACTGCAAGAAGTGCTTGCGATTCCACCTCGCGAAACAAAAAAAGGAAAGAAAAAAAAAGTTTTTTGAAACCACGACACATGTGCTGGTCTTTTCATCCCTTCCCCGGCTAGCAAACGCGAGGCACCGGAGAGGGTCGCAGCTGCGCAGGTGGTTTGGGAGCAAATGCAACGCACGACATGTCACGGCGAGTGCAGCGACCGTCTCCCCCGAGTGCGCCACCACAGCGACGAAATGGGAGTTGGAAGCAGGGTTGCCAGACTGTCCCCAAAATGGGGATTTTTTCCACTGTGGGAAAAAATGAGAAAGCTAAATAGACGAAATGGGAGTTGGAAGCACGGTTGCCAGATTGGGGAATTTTGTCCCAAAATGAGGATTTTTTTTCACTGAAAAAATGAGGCACATATATGGACTGTGAAATGCATGGGCATTTTTGGAAGGAAATGTTTTTTTAGCCAAATCGAAATATAAATGGGATTTTTTACTGTGGGAAAAATGAACATAAATGGACTGGGGAATGTATGGGAATTTTAGGGAGGAAATATTTTTTTAACCAAATCGAGATAGAAATATTACTCTGTCAATTATTATATTAAAAAGGAACAACAGACGTTATTCTCTCTCATTTTTATGTACAAAAATTGGGGAATTTTGTCCCTAAAATGGGGATTCTATTTTCACTGTGGAGAAGAATGAACATAAATAGACTGGGAAATGTATGGGCATTTTTGGGGGGAAATATTTTTTTTAACCAAATCGAGATAGAAATATTACTCTGTCAATTATTATATTAAAAAAGGAACAGCAGACGTTATTCTCTCTCATTTTTATGTATAAAAAAGAGTAATAAAGGACAAGCAAGGAGAAAGAAAAATATAAGAAAAACCAAGATAGTATAGGGTTTCGAACAGCTCAAAGAACGATGGTTGGTTAATATGAATTATTTTGAACTCAAGGAGATAGCCAATGGAATCGCCAGGAAGAGCTCATGTAGTTGGTCCATAATTTGGAGAATACTTCTCCTTTCAAAGTTTGGGAATCGTGTTCCATAGGGGAGGTTATTTGGGGAAATATCGTAGTAGTGGGGGAAAGAGCCCGCAACACATCTGGCAACCCTGGTTGCAAGGGCCGGGGAGAAGGGCGAGTAAGTTAGAGGCGGGGGGGAGGAGAGAGAGAGAGAGAGAGAGAGGAGAGAGAGAGAGAGAGAGAGAGAGAGAGAGAAGGTGAAGGATCCTGGAGAAGCCCGGAGCTAGTTGGGTAGGGAGAAGGTGGGATGGAGTGCTGGCTGGGTGGGGTGGGAAGTTGTTGGGATGAGGTACTAGGTTGAGTGGGGAGTTGGGTGGGAGGAGCGCTGGCAGGGTGAGGTGGAGAGTTGACGCCACAAAACCGGGGGTTTGGAAGGGGCAGTGCGGCGGAGAAGTGGGTTGGGAGCGTGGACAGGAGGACGACACGACAAGACAGAGATAATGGGGAGACGAGTGAGACGAGAAAAGGCTGAAGGAGTGGGGACAGGCGGGTCTTGAAGTAGTCGGGATGAGAAGCTGGTTGGGGGTTGGGGATGTGCGTGCGGATACTTGTCAGGCCTGGGGGGTTGGCGGGGAGGGAGATGGCGGATGGAGAGTTTGGAGGAAGGGGAGTTTGGAGGAAGGGAGTTTGGAGAAAGGGGAGTTTGGAGAAAGGGGAGTTTGGAGAAAGGGGAGTTTGGAGAAAGGGGAGTTTGGAGAAAGGGGAGTTTGGAGAAAGGGAGTTTTGGAGAAAAGGGAGTTTTGGAGAAAAGGGAGTTTGGAAGAAAGGGGAGCTTGGAGAAAGGGGAGCTTGGAGGAAGGGGAGCTTGGAGGAAGGGGAGTGGCGGGGACGAGAATTAGCAGGAATGGAAGATGGCTCGTAGAGTTATGACGGGGAGGGGAGTTGGCAGAGAAGGGATCTGGCGAGGTGACGAGTTCGCGGGCAGGGTCATACCAGGGAGTTTGCAGGGAGGGGAAATAATGGGTTAAGGAGCTGGGGTGGAAAGAGTATTGGCGGGACAGGGAGTTAACAGAGCTGGAGTTGGCTGTGAAAAGAGAAGGAGTGACGGGTGGTCGGCAAGGTGGGGCGTTGTCGGGACGGGGAGTTGAGAGGGAAGGATGAGGGCGGGGCGGGGATTTTGTGGTGCGGGGAATTGGAACTTCGGGGAGATGGGAAAGAGGGGAGGGGAGATGGCTGGGTGGAGAGTTCGCGTGGTCGGAGTCTTGGCGAGACCGGTGATATTTGGCAAGGAGGGGGAGATTAAACAGGTAGGGAAGTTGACAGGATTTGAAGTTGGCAGTAAGGGAAAATGGCGGGGAGGAGCATTGATAAGGCGGGAGAACTGACTGGGAGGAAGCTAGAAAGAATGGAAGTAAACAGGGAAAAAATATGGCGGCGTTGGTAGTTTGTAAGGCTGGGAGATGACAGGGAGTGGAGATGACGGGGCGGGGAATTTGCGGGACCAAGGTTTTGCAAGGAGGGGAGTTGGCGTAGTGAGAATTTTGCGGGAAGGGGCGTTGCTAGGCAGGGGTTTGAGCGGGGAAGGGAGTTGGCGTGCAGGGAAATGGCGTAGCGGGGAGTTGGCGTGGCGGGGAGTTGGCGTGGCGGGGAGTTGGCGTGGCGGGGAGTTGGCGTGGCGGGGAGTTGGCGTGGCGGGAGTTGACGTGGCGGGGGATTTGCGTGGCGGGGGATTTGCGTGGCGGGGAGTTGGAATGGCGGGGAGTTGGCCAATGGCGGGAGTTGCGTGGCGGGGAGCTGGCATAGCGAGGAGTTGGCATGGCGGGGAGTTGGCGTGGCGGGGAATTGGCGAGACAGGGCAGAAAGTCACCAAAGCGAGGAGCACTGGGCGAGGGTCTAGCGAAGCTCCGCTTCAGCAGAGCGTGGAGTGGGTGTGGCGGGGAGTGAGCGGGGACAGGGAGCCGGCGGTGCACGTGGTTTGCTGGGCGAGGCGAGGCGAGGCGGAGTGGAGTGGGGGCGGAAAGGGCTTCGAACCGAGGACGCCGCCGCCTCCGCCGCCGCGCACCCGGCGCCCGCAATTAAAACTTGCGCGGAGTCGCCTTCAGCTGTCAGCGCAGCGACGCGAACGCGCTCGGCGGCGCAGCGGGCGGTGTGGATTGGAGGGTGGGAGCGGGGCCACCGCGACCGCCGCACGGTGACACGCTGGCTGCGGACGAGACGGTGGCGAACATCAACAGATGGAGTGAGACGCCACGAACATCAACAGATGGAGTATGATCACCAGAGCTCGCAATCTTCATGACATGCCATCTTTTCATTGGGTGCATTCTAGATGTAGCACATTTGTAAATTAATGTTTATCACGACATATAGGTGAGAGAAATATGTAGTTATTGGGTCATTTGCTGCCATTTTTTGCCAGTTTTGTAATTTTAGGTCATTTTGGACCCGTTTCGTCATTTTCTCGTGTGTACGCATTTCCTTTTCCTGTTTCTTGTTTGCGAATGTTTCATGAATTTGCAATGACGTAGTAAAAGAAACTTTTTATTGTACCATCAGTTCAGTATTGCAGTGGACTGTTTTTCGATCACTCTAATTTACACGGATCTTCGATAATTTTCTCGAACTTTCAAAACTGACCGTTGCAT
>JAHLJT010005437.1:78792907-78819144 GCA_031308135.1 Acheta domesticus | reverse complement strand
GATCGGAGCCAAGGATTACATTTCCTCCTAAAATAAAGATTATAATCAATAAAACTGTATATAAATAAATTTTATTTACAATAATACAATTCACTGAATAATTAACCATTTTCATAATATTGTTTGAGTATTTTGTAAAAAATTAGATCATTTTTTCATATTTTGAAGTAATTTTATAGGTCATTTTTCAAGAATTTTTAGGTCATCAGACTCCTAGCCCTGGAGATCACAGATACACAGTTATCTGGAACGAACAAAGGAACGTAGTAGTGTGTCGATTGATTGATTAGTGATTTCGAGCGTGCCATTAGTCCTGTAAATGTAGTGAATATTCACTCGCTGCAATTGCCCGAATGCGAGATGACGCTTTCATTCGTGCCGTAAAATACTAATACGTTATCGTTTGTGCCGCAAAGTGACCTTTTATGAACGATTTCTTTAAAAAAAAGATCTTTTACAATTCTGGTAACACATGATGATGACACACAAAATAGTGGTGCTAAAACACAGCATGTGCTTCCTCGCCCGCCAGTTTTCACGCCACACTACGCGAAGACTACTAAAATTTTCGAAATATTGTACCACATGGCCTTATTTCAAAATTTATCTTTAAAGAAGAGATTTCATTTTCATGCAAATGTTTGAGTATGAAAATAACTCTATTTTCATAATTGTAGTTGTACGAAGACGTCGAAAAATTTTTGAATTTTTGCAATTTTCGAAAAATCAAGTATTTAACGAACATGAGACCTGTACTATTTTCTTAATTACCCGTCATTCTATCCAACAACAAAAAAATTTTTTAAAAAAACGATGAATCCATTTTCTTGAAAATTTTTGAAAATGTTTTAAAGGGTCCATGTAAAATATTCCCTAAAATTAAAATATCGGCTTCAAATTCAAGGAGCCGCGACATCAACCAGATCGATTGAGGAATATAAATTTTGGAGAAAATTGGCTGAACGGTTTAGCCGCTACCGTTGTTTCCAGACGGACAAACGGA
The DNA here is from genome assembly GCA_031308135.1 of Acheta domesticus. Taxonomy (NCBI): domain Eukaryota; kingdom Metazoa; phylum Arthropoda; class Insecta; order Orthoptera; family Gryllidae; genus Acheta; species Acheta domesticus. The sequence continues at coordinate 78,818,141 of JAHLJT010005437.1, read as the reverse complement.
CAGGCGTGTTGCCGTCATGCGAACTTTCCGAATTAAGGATCCACAAAACATAAATTCTGGCTACACCATGTGTTAGTTTTTCCTCCAAATTTAGCAACTGGATTTATCCACTTTTTCGTTATCACGGCCCTGTATTAAAGTTTTTCTGCTCTAAATTCGCTGTTTTTTTTTCGCGCAATCCCATATCTTTCCCTCTACTCCTTAGCGAGAAAAAAATGTTTAGCGTCTGTTTTTAATAAGGTCAAAAAACTGTTAAGATTTCAACCACGTTCATCTGCTTTTCTTCATCTGTTTTTCTTGGCTCGCGCGTGCTGTACGCTTTCGCTATTGAATACCAAAAGAGCGGAGACACAGCGCGACTTTGAAGGAGCCCCCGCACCCCCACCCCCACCCCCGGCGCCCCCTGGCGAGATGAGAAGCAGCGCCGTGTGCCCTGCCCCCTGCCGCTCTCGGAAGGTCAAGGAGACCTTTGAAGACGGCCAGCGCCCGCTCTCCGTCCCAAGTGCGCCCCTTCCCCTGTCCAAAGACCCGCTGCAGGACCTCCTCCCCTGCAGGCGCTCATCCGCGACGAGGCGAAAGACTCGCGTGGAAGGAAAAAACAACAACAACATTTTGTAAGAAAAACTCGAGGCAGAGGGATAAACAGTTGCAAATGTACAGTAGTGCTCAAAGAAACCGCATCACTTAAAGAAAAGGGGGGCTGTGAATTCGTTAATGACAATTATCCATTCATTGGTTAAGAATAAAGAAATATTCATTCAATATGCGGAAATAATTCATTACTAAGATTTGTCTATTTATTCACAACTTCTTCATTACAGATTAAATGATTTTTGTTTTGAGTACATCTTAAATAGAAATGTTCTATTTCAGATTTGTATTTAAAGTTGTCCCTCACATTTTGTAATGCATGACTGGTTAATTTCTTGACTTGGGTATTATTTACAATTTACACGAGAAGATTAACTGACTTATTCGCAAACCTCAATTTTGGGGCCTCTCCTAATACAATATGCTCTCAAGAATTGGCAATCATTTGTTTTATATACATTATATGATTATCTGATTTCATTACGTTTGTAGCTCACTCTATTTTTACAAATCAAGTCGTGTACTTTCAGGATTATATTACATATTCCGACTGTAAGCGAGGTGATGCGATTTTTTAGCACTACTGTATATAAAAGGGTTCCGGGGAGGAAACTTTGAAACTTCGAAAATAAGCTCTTAAGACAAATTTAAGCATATTTTGTCTAATAAACGCCTTCCGGATGGGTGAGTCACACTCAAATGATAAGCACTCAAAAAGGTGGTTTGAAAAAATACTGTCTATGCAAAAATTTGCATTGCGGAAACAAAAACACTCCGGAAACATGTAAATTGTTTATTATTTACAATAGAAATAAACACATTTGTTCACAAACAAAATTAATACGAATTACAGCTCTTATAAGCTCTCAAATTGTGTAAATTGGATGATTTTTTATTTCTGTGATACTTTTTTCCTGAACATATTTATTCATTTATTTTGTAAATAATAAAAAATTAAATGTTTCTTGAGTGCTTATATGCTTCTACAATGCAAATTTTTGCTTAGAAAATATTTTTTCTAATCAAATTTTGAGTGCTCATTGCGACTCACACATTTGATATATCCAAGACGATTATGAGACAAAATGTGCTTAAAATTGTCTTTAGAGCATATTTTCGAAGTTTCCTTCCGACATTTCCTCCCCGGACATCCTGTATTAATACGTAAAGAGAAAAATTTTAAACATACTGCGCGCACGGTAAACTTGGTATAATTAAAGTTGATATGGAGAAGAAATGCGGAAAACAAAAATTTATAGTAATAATGTTTATTACAAATCATTAAATTAAATAAAGTATATAACGTGCATGTAGAACCCGCAACATGGTTCAATACACTGGTATTGTACATCGTACTTAAATTGAAAACTCAAATACTAGAAAACAGAGCACATGAAAATCTGGAGGGAACACAGCAATTGGATAAACAGCAGGAAATCTATTTATTGATACGTAAAAAGGAAAGTTTGTAAAACTTATAGATAATATGTATTAAAATATAATAAATATTGTGTGGATTCGTTCAAGAAACGTCTATAAAACTTGTACACTTATGTAGTAAATTACTTGCTCTAATACGTTGTGAATGAACAATTCACATTAAATGAGTTCTTGATTAAGGATCCTGACTTATTCGCAAATAATACCGGTTTGCACCATCATATACACTGAGAAATTTTCAGATTTTCTTAAAAATAGTTTTTTATCTGCTTCTCCTAAATTACTAACAAAGTGATTAGTCTAAAATTATGTTACTCAGACCGCTTAAATTGTTAAGAATTTACTTTAATATGGTAATTCGTCACAAGAGAGCACTGTATTACAACTGTTCCCTGTTACTAGTAACACCAGCCCAGGAAACTGAACATGACTGAGGTGGACGAGGAAGAAAAATAAATCTATTTAATAAATTCCATATTTAATTTTTGCCCCCTCCAAAAAAGATACTCCCCGTAATAGTTTCGTCTCGAACGACAACCATTATTTCCAAGCAAGCCCCCATTAAACAAATCGACTATATCTGTGACCCCCCCACGCAGTTGGAACAAGTCTGTTTCCCCGATGTCAAAGTCTTTTTTTGTCTGTGGGACGGCACAGTATTGCCGAGTAATAAAACCAACCGGCTTTGTTCCCAGAATATGGATAACTTCATGGCATTCATAAGCGCACCCGAACCTGAAATATTGCCATTCCATCTTCAGAGCAGGGACTCCGCTGAGTCCAACCCGGAAAACAGAAGACGATAGCCCCGCGCCAGAGGATCGAGCTGTGCCAGAACAAATGAACGACGTCCGTTTCGCCGGCGAGTGTTTCTATATATGTGTGTGTATGTTTGTACGCGTGTGTGTGTGTGTGATTTCGAGTGTTCCACCCAAACGGAAGCCCAGCTAAGAGACAATCGGCGACCGAACAAAGCTTGTAGCACCGAACGAGAAACTTTTTTTTTCAATTAATGGGCAAAGAGAAGTCGAAGCGTTGGCCGGGGTCGTGACGCCCCTCTGGTGACCCATGTGAGAATTACGGGCTGCGGAGTTCAACAGCTGTCGCTAGCAGGGGTGGCCGAGTGGGGTGGGGAGGGTAGCGGTTTTCCCTGCTTTGCCTCTGGAGTTGCGATGAGATCGCGAAGAATTTTACTGCCGGGTGGGATATCACGATTTCTCTTTTGGCTTCTACCGGCATTGGTGGCTCAGGGTGAAGAAAACCCAGCCAGTCTTCTTAAACCAAAATACGTATTGGTTTTCAATTCGTAGTGGACTCATCGACTAGCTGGAGTTCGCCTCTCTTCTGTTAGCTCATTTGTATATTATGATTATTCTTTTCAAAATATAATTTATTATGACTAATTAAAGCACATTACAAAGCATTCGTGTGCCTTTTTAAATTGACAGATTAAGTCTGCACTCTTACATGGCAAAAAACAATTAATAATACGAATCAATAGCGTTTTAAAGTCATGAATACGATAGTCACTTTTTAGTTTCCGTGCTACGAAGCGACACAATTTTTAACAGAGTTGTTCAATGGCAACAGCACCTTATTAAAAATAATTTAATTTAATGCATTGGTTTTCAACACAGGGCATCAACTGATGACACTACAGCGCCTCTCACGGGGCGGGTCCTAGAGTTTGAGTCCCGACGGAAGCAGGATTTCCGACACTAGCCAGAAAGCTAGGTCGAATTCAGCCGTCGACTGTTTCTGATCGGTAGTTTTCCGTGGTTTCTCCGATCACCACCAGCCAAATGCCGGATCTGTATCCTACCACACAGGTCACAGACCGCGCGCGATCTTTCCTTTCTCTTCCTTCATCTAGCCTCAGCCCTTACTTACACATACACTTACTTCTAATATGCACTAAACTATCACATTTGTCGGGAGACCAGTAGCCAGCTTAGAGCTTGTCCCGGCTGAGACGGTGCCATGCTGGTGGGAGGTACCTAGTTACGGAAAATGCCCGCAAGTCGATGTAGGTCGGCGCCGGATCTCACCATTTAGCAGGCGAATTCATCTCCCCCTCCCCCTCTCTATCTCGCCACCTCGCGCGGCAAAGTACATACACTACATTTACGGGACTAATACCCTCCTAGCAGTTGACGCGCCTGAAATTACTAATCAATCAATGTTTCGCTTATTCGTCGAATAAAACGTCTTGTGTACTTGAACATTCTGAGGGTAAACTGACACTATTCTTCTTTATGCCTAGTCGGTGTTTTCTGTAGTACCTATTGATGGTTGGTGAGCGTAGTACCTATTGATAGTTGGTGGTCGATCAACAATTCTTCATATTCCGAATATGATGAAAATGTTATTCTTTAAAACATTTAGCTTCATATGACACTCACGCTAAAGGGACGAAAAAACTATTTATTATTGTTAAAAACATTATTTCCTCTTGTTACAAAGCATTCACGAATGTCTTATTGAAGATTAATGGTTTTGAGTTTTTTATACGCAATTCATTTTAAATAACCCCACAGGTACAAATCGTAGGAATTAAAGTCCTGGGAACGTGATTACCATTAAGTTTAATTCATTTTAAAAGTATATCTTCACGGTTCTCCTGCTTGGAACACTAGTACCTGCAACTCCTCCGTGAAACTTTCCGAGAACGAGTTTCTGTGACTGAACCAGTTTGGACGTCCGCCTCAACTATCAACAATCGTTTCTGCACTCAATAGAGCATTAATAAAGATAAAACACACAAAACCGAAACAAACTGTGACTAACCATGTGAAGCTGATTCTGCAACACCATCAGCTTTCTCGCTTCAGTAACAGTTACGTAATATTGTAACAATTTTTTGCGCAATTTTTTTCCATATTAATGGATCTCAAGTAGATTTCAGTTAATTTGTGCTTGAAGTCAAGACAATCTCAAAAAAATCTCAGAAACGGATCTAAATTTTTTCCTCAACATTTTTTCCTTGGATAGAGCAAAAATGCACAAAAATGGGGCAGGTTTCACTTTGGGTGTAACTACGTATTTTGGAAAATTGCAAACAAAAAATTATCATTGCAAAATTAAAATATTTATGGTAGATATTTTTTCCTAAATAAAATCTGTTCTTCTAAACCATAACTCGAAATAATGTAAATGAAAATCTCTGAATTATCGAAAACTGCAAATTCCAATGTTCAACTATGTTTTTAAAGCATAGGGGAGGTTGAGTTCAGATATGAGGCTAATATAGGTTAGTTAAGGGGTTAATGGACTGCTAAAACGAAGAACGTCGACTTGAATTCCAGCGCAGAGAAAAAAATGCTGCTACAGAACACTTTTGCAATTTCAGAGAATTTTAGAATTACAATATTGCGTCGCCGATACAAAGAATGCGAGAAAGCATGATCTGTTGTATTACTATTTATATAACATGTGAGCTTTCTGCTTTTTACTTGTCTTACTATGACACATACTTTTACATTTTTACATAGCATCGGAATTTCCATTTTCCATTGCTTTTAGATGAATAGTTTGCTTTTGGAAAAACACTACACACCAAGCTGATAACATCCATTTGAGCGCGGTAATGACATCGACAACAAAACTGCAGGTATAAAATATATCGAACAAAAATGCAGATATAAAATATACCAATCTGAGCAAAACAAACGAGTGTGACTGAACTTTGTTGCCTCTTGACCGTTTTTAAAGGTCATTTGCATGAAAAATTAATTTTTTGCTGCAGAATTCTCGTACAAATTATAGTTTTGTCAATGCAAAGATCTTTAATAATTTAAACGCATTTTAAATACCAGCAAACCACATTTTCAAAACTTAACAGCGTTTTTCATTTATTTCACTTATTACAATTCAAATGCTCATCACCACTTACACATAACTTTTAAAACAATCATCACAATGCGCAGAGTTTAAATCGTTGAGATAGTACATGCAACACAAGATTATCAATTAAACATGGGAAAAATTCAGTGTGATTTTTATTTGTATTTTATTTCGCCAATTGTACGAAGAAATGTTGGATAATGGCCAAATTTTCTCCTCTTCAAGAAACATTTTATTAAAAATTTAAAATTATGAATATTACATTAAATTCTTCTGCAATATTAATTTTAATAAATAAAAATGTTACTAATTAAAGGCAAAATTGATAACACTGTAACGTAATAGTTATCTTCAGATAATATGTTGTGAGATCTACGCAATATCTTTGCTGTGATTTTCTTTCATTTCTAAATTTTCGTCAAATGATGAATAGGAATTATCTTACAACAATAGCTTGTCAGCGACGGCTTATAATCCAAAACATTATATCTCTTGCGAAGTTCCATTTTAAATGTATTACGACGAACGAGCGAAATACATCTAATGTCGGTATATCCGGTTAATTTACACATTAGCCAAAAGAATTGAAGAAAACCGTACGAATGACAATGAACGGAGATGAGTCTTTATTTTATTTTATTTTATTTTATTTTTTAAAATTTGTTTATTTTAAAACAGTTTTATCAACAGCTATGGTTATTAGCGACTACAAATGAGATGAGACTTTATACGGTGAATGCTGGCATTATTACAGAGTGGCTGAAGAAAGGTTCTCCTCTCTCTCTCTCTGAGTGTGAGGCATCTTGTGTTTTAGCGTGTAGTATCTTGGAATAAAAATGCTTTGGAAATAATGAGTTGGACGGAATCATGGCTGCTTTACGAGAAACGCAAAAGTCTAAGTCTTTATTCTCGTCGGCAACCCGGAAATGTACAGATCTTATAAGCTTAAATCTGTAAAGGATCTGTACAGATCTTAAAGCTGTAAAGGTAACCATTTTGATGTCCCTCCTATTCGGCTCCCAAACAAATGAGATACCAAAAAAGGGAGAAAAATTAGGAGTAGAGGTCACTATATTTGTAATAGATCCCAGCATTCCCTTTACTAATAAAAAGCTATCAAGTTTATGTTGTCTGAAGTGCGCGGCTAGAATTGAAACATAAAAATGGCGTCGTGCGTAACTTATTAGCGTAGTGCGTAACTTACAGTTTATCTTGTTTAGAAAACATCGTGTTGTGTGTCTGATAAAACGATTGTTTGAGACTATCAATAGCAAGTATTCAATGTACGTTCTTGTACAACATTCTGTGATATCTACGAAAATATCGAAAAGGTGAGGGAATTCTGATTATTTGGAAATTGTATTTCGTATATTTTGTAACATTAAGGTAAGGTTGGTAACAGAATTTGCTGTTGTAGGCAAAAAAATGAGCATGTATATATAAAAGATCTTGTTAAATATAAAACATAATGTATAGTCATGGATATGCAGTATTTTTTGTCAACTTTTTCTGCTTCTGTGCCTAACAGCACTTCCTTCTGCGCGATGTAATCGCACGGGTTCAGCTAGTTGTATAAATACACTCGTAGATGTATGAATGAGACGGTGGAGTTCGAGATTTCATACGTTACCCACTAGCCTACAAAATACCGATGGACAGTCCAAATCCCTATTTATCACAAAATGTCAGACCTGCAGAACGCCTGTTTCTGGGGTCAATCTACACTCAACAGCCCGACTTCTAGCCGCGAGAACGGCAAAAGTGCAAGTAATGGAGATTAGGAGCCATTGCGGATCAGCCTGCCATTTGCACAGAGAGGTCCTGGCGGTGCGGAGGTTCAATGGCTGGGAGTCTGATGCAATGATTCATACAGTGGAATTATTCGCCCACTTACTCGTATTTAAATGGATAATGTCCCGCATTTCTAGCTACAAAGGCCGTAATTCACTTTTCTTTGCACTGATATATAACAACATATTTTCCTTTTTCACATTTTTTTATTTTGTGCTCATTGTGACTTTTAGATATTAAAACAAAAAACTTTTAAGAGGTTGGTTGGAGCCTAGAGTAGATTTTAAATTTAACCTCCTGATAAAACCTTTAGCCGTAAAGTAGAGGAATAATAATAATAATAATAATAATAATAATAATAATAATAATAATAAGCCTCGAAAGAAAACTGGGCACATTGATGACTAAAGAACGCAAGCATCATCCAAAATCAGCAGTCGAAAGAATAACGTTGCCACGACATTTGGGTGGTCGAGGTGTTGTGGACATAGGCAACCAACAGTCCCAACATATAAAATCTCTACGAGAATTCTTTCACAAGGAAGCAGAAACATCTACACTACATCGTGCCGTCTGTTTAGCGGATGGATGTACACCGTTGAAGTTAAGTCGTCTAGATTACAACGGAAATATTTATACAGAACAGCAAAAACTGGAAACGTGGATGGGCAAGCCTCTGCATGGAAAGCATCTGTATGCAATTAGTCAAGATCACGTAGACATGAAAGCGTCGAACTACTGGCTAATAGCAGGTCAGATGTTCCCAGAGACGGAAGGCACTATGCTTGCAATACAAGATCAAGTCATACCCACCAGAAGTTATCTGAAAGCAATCGTAAGAGATCCTGGGGTACAAGATGACAGATGTCGGTATGGATGCCAGGCACAGGAAAACATCCACCATATTACATCTGGATGCACTCATTTCTCGGGAACTGATTATAAACAACGCCATGATGTAGTTGGAAAGATCCTGCATCAAGAGCTGGCTTACCAACACCAGCTTGTAGAATGCAAGGTACCCTACTATAAATACGTACCTAATAATGTTCTTGAAAATGATGAATGCCCACTTTATTGGGACAGGACAATTCTCACAGACCAGACAGCCACTCACAACCGGCCTGATTTGGTTCTAGTAGACAAGACGAAAAGGCAAGTCTACTTGATCGACATAGCCATACCGAACACAAAAAAACCTTCAAGAGAAGTATGTCGAGAAGATCTCAAAATATGCTCCGCTAGTTGAAAGTATTAAGAAACAGTGGCATATGGACCTTGTGAGAATTATTCCCATTGTCATCTCTAGCACCGCAGTAATTCCCAAGACACTGTTCCAAAGTTTAAAAGACCTGAATATCAATGTGAATATTTATAAGACAATGCAGAAGGCTGTGGTTATCTCAACAACAGGAATAACTCGAAAGTTTATGGGAGTAGGATAGATATGAATTCGTAACAAAAAGACGTCAAAAATACGCTTTGGTCTTGTATAACCTGTGTATTTGTCCTTATGAAAAAAGAAAATAAACATTAAAATAAACTGCATAATAATAATAATTAGGAATCTTGGAAAATGAATCCTCGAAAATGTACTGGGATAGGGAAATTAGAACAGATAAGACCATCACTGCAAACAGGCCAGATATTACAGTGCTACATAAAATCAGAAAGCAAGTCACCATCATCGACATCACAGTTCCATTAGCATATAATCTCCACTCAGCATATTCCAATAAGATATCGAAATACCGAGAACTTGCGGAAGAGATCAAGAAGATTTGGAAGGTTGAAAAAGTGCATATCTGTCCCCTGACAATTTGTACCACCGGGATAGTAACAAAATCGCTCATTAAACAGCTAGAGGAACTAAAAATAAAGCATGTACTGGCAGCAATTCAAAAAGCTATCATTCTGGACACATGTCGCATTGTGAGAAAAACTATTACTGATATGTCTGACATGTAGTATGGAAGGACCTAAGAGAAAATACACAGATCTCGCTCGATACTTGCTCATCCGAGCCGTACGAGTGCGCCTAGCCACAGCAACAATAGTGGCAGGTGAATGTTTCCCCCCCCGCGTGGGAAAAGTGAAAAAGTCTAAATAATAATAATATATAGACAATTATCGGGTGCAAACATTGATGGAAGGTAAAAAAATAGGAACATAAGGGGACATTCAAAAAAAAAATTAACTTTTATTGCGACAATGAAATGATTTACGAACGAATTTTCTGAAGGGTGTTTGCAAGTGTACTCTGGTACAATGTAACGACACAATATATTTTTCACATTATGTAATGACATTTTCTTCATGTAAATTCCAACAGCGCAATACTAAAAGGAATGATCTCTGACATAAAGAAGAGATCAGATAACTCACCGTTTAAAGAGAAGAAATCAAGGGGAAAACTTCACAAAAGACACCTGTACTCACCTGAAACAAACCAAACAATACACAATTAATTGAGAAAAGCACTGCGAGGAACAGTTCAGGTATAAGTAAAGGTAAAGCACGTACCATATAAAAATTATATCTAAGTACTGTGGTGTACCCACTTTTACTTTTGTAGATATTTATATTTATTTACTCAATTTTTCTCTTTGTTTCATTATCTATACCTTTTGGGGATATTTCTTTCTATCAAACGCCTTTCACTTCGTCACGCCAAAGCTGTGACGAGAAGGAAAGAGAGGGGACAAAGCGGGACACTCCGAAAATTTATTTAGCGTGGATCGTGTGACACGCCTCAAATGGAAAACGCAGGTGCCTATGAAAGAGATTAAAATGTCTAAAACCATTCTTCATGAATAAAAACATTCAAAAATCAGAGAACAACCAGTGAATATTTATTTCCTTAATTATTCCAGAAAATTGTGAGCATGAATCTTTTTTTACAAAATTATTTACATACGTTTCCTGGACTTGATATACCAATAACCAAATATGTGAAGAGATCTTCTTTCGTGAGGTGACTTGATATAAAACAAAAGAATGATCTCTTACAGGTATTTACAAAACACATTACATTGTTTTCTCTAATTTAGGTCGTAGGGATCTCTTTGTAATATTTATGGAAACGAACTCTGTTTCATGTATTTAAAGTAAAAGGAATTTGTAAACAGTATGCGCTAATCTTATGCTTTAATAAGAGCGGCATATGCAAATACACAAATCCGTCTGAGGGAAAAGAGGCGAACGTACCCTTGATTGATTGATTAGAGATTCAGCACGCATCAATTGCTAAGGTCATGATTAGACATCGGATGTTTAGGGAAATGTCTATTTTTTCTAGCGAACTTATTTAAAGGCTGATAATACATGGGCACGAATCATGACGAATAATGACATATTACGAAGTTTTATAATACTTATTTTTGCCTTTTCTTTATTGCACGTTTTTGTTTTTTATGTATCATTTTTATATATAATGCCAATATATGAGAAAATTGGCCATGGTCCAACCTGACCATTCATTACGAAACCTTCAATTCACGTATTTGTATTTTGAAATACGAGAGAATTCCTGAAAGTATAACAACATCTTTTTCTCCATTTCCCTATTTCATAAATACTAGCCATGTTCTGAGAAAATGGTCAATTGACAATACACCGAGGGCACCTTTTGAGTGGAAATAAATGTAAATTCCCGGGTTTCAGTGTTGCTAATCTCGGACTTCTAAAATATATGCCAGACACATCACTAGATGTTCAGAAATCCTTCTCTGTATTCAAACTGATTTCGTCTCCCAATCGTTGCTGATTTGAAATTGCGATCCTGGAAAAGTTACTAGTAATATATCGCAATGTAAACTATTAAGAATAAAATGTAGAAGAGTTGTAAATATGTATGGAGTTTTACAAATAATTTTTAATTTTATTGTGAATGTAATTTATGAAAGTGCCTTTTTTCTCGTTATTCTTGAAATTTTTAGTGCCTTTTTAGGCGCCTAAAAGGCGATATTTTAATGCTTAAACATCCGATGTCTAGTCATCATACCCGTAAGTGTAGTCGATGAGTTTTCCTCGAGAGGTTGCGGTGATCTTCCCCAGCTAGATGGTGAGATTCGGCGCCGATCTACCGTCGACTAACAGGGTTTCCCTCACCCAAGTATCTCCCACCAGAGGGGCCCCACCCCAGCCGAGACAAGCTCTAAGTTCCCAAGCGGTCTCCCAGCATATGAGTAGTGCATGTAAGTATAAGTGTGTGCAAGTAAAGAGTAGGATAGGACACGAAAGAGGAAGCAAAGATCGCGCACGGCCCGTGGCCAGTTTGATAGGGTACTGCTCCGGAATTCGCCTGGAATTGATCAGATCAACCAAGGAAAACATTCGATCAAAGCAGCCGCCCGCTAGAATTCTCCCCGAGCCAGCCGGCTGAATCGATCCTACTACCGTCGAAACCTCGCCTCTATCGAGACTCGAACCCAACCACCCTCTGGTTCAGACGCAGCCAGACCCAAGCAACCCTTCCCCTCACCAACCACCGCCCCTCCCACCACGCACCCACGTCTGTCGGCGCGCGCCCAGTAATTACGCGGGATCGATTTTCGGCGCGCGCGCTCTCACACACGCGCGGAGGCATCGATTCACCGCGCGGCTCGAGATATCTCGATTTCCGCCGCAGCGAGCGGCCGGGCGGGCGGCCGGGCGCGCGCGGCAGTTATCGGGCATGCCGGCGGCGAGCGCCGGCCCCTGCGGCACGCGGGCGCGGCCGGCGCGTGGGCGGGCGGCACGCGCCCAAGGAATCCCAGCGACACGGGCGCAGGCAGTGTGTGGAGCGTTCCGGTACAGCGCGGCTACGAAGCGTCGCCGCTCTCGTTTGCTGCGCTGCCGCTCAGTTGATGCGAATGGAAAGACATTCGAAGGTTTGAATGTTTGTTCCAATGTTTTAATGACAGTGTCATTTTCTGAAATTAACGACATTTTACTATCCTAACAAAGGAAATAAAATTTTGAATCTTAAAGAAACATTCGAATCTTAACATTATTTTCACATTTGCTGCAGAGTTGATGCGAGTGCAACAAGATTTGGAGTTGAAATGTTGAGTCTAATCCTTTTAAAAGTTTAGAATCCTAAAGCTACTTTCGATTCACATAAAAAATGTGCAAACCTATGACTTACAAATTCTAAGAAAAATTACGAATCATATTGAAATTTACGAATCCTACCGAACTTAGGAATTTTATCAAAAATTTGGAATCCTATGAAAACTTACGAATTCTATTAAAATTAAGAATTCTATAAAAATGCGAATTCTATGACTTACGAATCCTAACAAAAATTACGAATCATATTGAAATTTGTGAATGCTACCGAAATTTACGATTCCTATCAAAACTTACGAATTCCATTCAAATTTACGAAACCTTTCATCATTTACGAATCCTAACGAAACTTGATTCTTCAAAACATTTGAATCTTTTTCACTAAACCCTTGCTTTCACTTTTATCATTATACTTTCGTTTCCCTTTCACACTCCTAACATGACCTAATAATACTTCAATATATTTATGACTAATAATTAAGGCTGTGCCTACAAGGAGGTTCGGTCGGCACGCGCCCAAGGAATCCCAGCGACACGGGAGCGCGGAGGCGCGGAGCGTTCCGGTACAGCGCGGCTATGAAGCACCGCCGCTCTAGCTTGCTGCTCGCTCGGTCGCTCGCTCGCTGCTTAACCTTCCAGCGGGCGCGCTGTCGTAAATTTTACGACAATAGCAGATTGTTTTGTTTTGCTGTCAACTCATTGTTGTCAAAGACTTCTGCCTTCTTGGTATTCCTTGCAGGTATCTTTAGTGATGCATTCCTGCAGCCACTGTTTAGTTTGCACGATATATTCAGTTTTTGAAACGCTCTTTTCTGGATAAGTGCAAAGTGACGGAAACTTTGCGCTGCGCGCCGGCTGTTGTTCTAAAATATTGTATAATAATTTGGCCTAATCGAAATTTTCTGTAAAATGTCCAGATAAAGAATTCATGTGAACGAAAATCTGAATATTCGTCAAGAGCTGTCTGATCGGAGGAAGGCCATGAATTAGATAGTGACTGTGACAGTAAACGAATGTTGAAAATATGGACGAACATCAGAACGATACTGGATCGGAACAAGATATTTTGGATACTAAATGCAAACTTTTATCAACGGATATGTTTTTTGGTAGTAAACATCATTCTTAGATATTATAATGCGACAAAAAATTCCATTGTTCCACAATTTCTTTGATTTTTTCAAGAGTCATTGAATGTCGTAAAATTTACGACACGCGCCTGCTGGTGTGAACATTTTACGCGCGCCCGCTGGAAGGTTAAGTTGATGCGAGCGGAAAGACACTCGAAGGTTTGAATGGATTTAAAATGATTAAGGTCCAACGTTTTCATAATAGTGTCACTTTCTAAAATTAACGACTTTTACAATCCTATCAAAGAAAATAAAATTATGAATCTTAACGTTACATTAGAATTTATTTTCACATATTTTCATTTATGCTGCATTATTTTATTCACAACATTATTTTTACATATGCTACAAGGTAAGGAGATTTAAGAGCCTAGAATGGAGTGAAAGTGTAGAGTCTAATCCTTCTGAAAGTTTCCAACATCAATAAAACTTCAATCGTAAAGGAACTTTCGAATCCTAACAAAAATCCTATTACTGACAAATCCTAAGAAAATTACAAATCCTATCAAAACTACTAATCCTATAAAAACGTACGAATCCTACCAAAATTTTGGAAACCGATCAAAATTAAAGAGAGTCTGCTCTCAACCGCCAAGCGGGACGGACGTAACCTAGAGCCGAGTTGCTTGTGCAGTTAGCAGTGCTTGAATCAAAGTCTTATCAGTGCTTGTGCGATCGATAATTCTTCTGCATAGGCGTAGACCACGCTCGTTTTGCCGCATTGCGGCAAAACTATAATACGAACAATTATATTATCAAGACAAGTGCAACCGTCACATAGACAAATTCTTAAAGTGAGGTTATCTCCAGTTTCGTGACAATACAGAACTAAAAAGTAAGTAATAGAGTAAACAATCCAACTAAACAAGACAGTGAAATATATAAAATGTTATCAGAAGATGTCCCCCTAGGGGGACATATCAGCAGTTCCATAGAACTACTAAACAATGAAAGTACAAGTGACTCGTATGCAACACTTGCAAATTCGCAGTTCACACACGAAAACCAAATGGTAGATATTCAGCAACAATACCAACATCTACTACATCAAAATCATATGCTACAAGAACATCTTCAAAAATTAGAACAACAAAACCAAATACTACAACAACAACTTCAACATTCTCTGTCCGGTGCAACAAACAACGAGGGGGCAGCAGCAGAATATGTCCCACGAGCACCTGTGGAATGTACACAAACGCCTGAATACCAACACCATGCAGAAGATACTTCAGGAAGAAACAGCAGTGAACAACAATCAACAAGTGCACATCAGCAGATAACAAAAAAAAGAGGATCCACAAAAGTAAGTGACTATAGTGACGCAAAGCGTAGAATGCTAAATAATAGTGCAACAAAAGACCTTACTCTAACAAATAAATACTCAATTTTAGAAACAATTGAAGAACCAAATGACAATGTAATTAATTTAGAACCACAAAATGAAAATGTAAAAATACCTCCCATATGTATTAGAAATGCAGGAAACATAACACTCCTAACAAAAGATCTCACACAATTGATAGGAAATGGATTCACACTTAAAACCACAGGAGATTCGGTAAAAATATTTCTAAAAAATGTAACTGAATACCGTACAGTTAGAAAATATTGTGATGAAAATAATGTGCCTTATTACACATACTGTATACAATCAGAAAAAAACTTATCAGTTGTAATAAAAAATGTACCCCTAATATTCACTGAGGAAGAGATTTTTAATGAATTAGAAAGCCTAAATTATCCAATAAAAAAGGTAACTAGACTAACTAACAGAGAACAAATACCCTTTAAGGTAGTTGCATTAGAACTAGCAAATTCAATAGAAGGAAAAGAAATATTTAAACTAGATAAATTACTTCATTGTATTGTGAAAGTAGAATTAAGAAGAAAACCCCAAGGTCCACCCCAATGTAAAAAATGTTTCATTCATGGACACACAAAAAATTATTGCACAATGGCCCCAAAGTGTGGATACTGCACACAAAACCACTGGACAAAAGACTGTGATCTATTATTATCAACAAACCCACCACCCCCAATCTGTACTCTATGTAAAGGAAATCATATGGCTACATCAGATCAATGCAAATACTTCCCAAAAAGAAAGAAAATGCAACAACAATCTCAACTCAATAACCAATATCAAACTCTACAATCTCAAAATATTTATGAAAATAAAACCAACTCACAAACATACCAACAACAAACACATATTAATCACAATCCATTACACACACCAATGACATTTAATAACAGACAAAACTTACCCACACCCACATATGCTCAAACAGTTTCACAAAACAATATTCAATCAAACATAACACAAATATTGATGCAGATGTTACCAACAATAGTTAATCAAATAATAGCAACAATAATTCCTCAAATTCAAAGCATAGTGTCAAACCAAATATCAAATGTAATAAGAAATGGATAAGCAGCCCAACTTAAAATCTATAACACTTCTAAATTGGAATGCAAATGGATTATTAAATAAAAGAAACACACTTATTCACTTCCTAAAAAATCATTCAATAACAATTGCATGCATAACAGAAACACACTTAGTACCAGGACAAACATTTAAAATACCAGGATATAATTGCTACAGAGAAGACAGAATATGTCAACATGCAGCAGGAGGAGTAGCCATCATAATCAAAAAGAAACTGGACCAGTCATTAATTTCTATCCCAAAATTGAATGATCTTGAACTGATTGCAGTGAAAATAACGTTAGGAAATGAATATCTAAATATCATATCAGCATATAAACCCCCTAAAAAACAAATCAATATAAATGAATTAAAGCAAATATTACAAAGTTCAGAACCTACCATTTTAATGGGTGATTTAAATAGCAAACATATCAATTGGGGCTGCAAAGTGAACACACCAAATGGAAGAAAATTACTAAAAGCTTCAACAAATTTAAACTTCCAAATCATAGCACCAACAAATCCTACTCACTACCCGAAAAATCGTAACGCACAACCAGATATCTTAGACATTGCCATCATTAAAAACCTAACTCATACCCTCTATGCTCATTCTTTACCTGAATTAGACTCTGATCACTGTCCTGTAATACTCACTTCAGATATGTACTACATTAAAGCAGAATTGTCCCATAGTATAGATACAAAAAACATAGATTGGATAAAATTCCAAACAAATGTTGATAACGCCCTTCCCATAAACCGATTCATGAAAAACAAAGAAGAGATTGATTTTGCAGTAGATACCCTCACTAAAATTATCCAAACGCAGCGAAAGAGGCAAATACTAATCCTAATCATAAACCTAAATTAATGCAACAAACCATACCTGTTAACATCGAAAAATTAATTCAAAAGAAACACAGAATACGACGGCAATGGCAGCAATACAGAAGCCCAGATTTAAAGAAAGTGCTAAATAAACTAACATGCCAAGTAAAAACAGCACTAGATGAACACAGAATCCAACAATATAAAAATCACATTAAAAAATAAACCCTAAAGACAACAACTTATGGCAGGTTACAAAACAAATATTGAAAGAACCAACAATTATACCTGAGTTAAAGAAATTAGATAAAAAAGCTACAACAACAAAAGAGAAGTGTGAAATATTAGCGGAACATTTTCAAGAAACTTTTGCTCTAAATCCAACTTCAAATAATAACAACACAATCCAAATTATTAATAATGAAATAATAACAGTTCCACATCCAGTAAAATATATATCACCAAATGAAACATACCAAACAATTAAACACCTGCCTAAGAAAAAATCAGCTGGAATAGACCAAATTCCTACCATAATTTTACAAAAACTAAATAAGAAAACTATAGGCTACTTAACTGCAATATTCAATTCAATGTTAAGAATAGGGTACTATCCCACAAAATGGAAACATTCTATAATAATTCCAATACCAAAACCTGGTAAAAACCCAGCATATACAGAAAACTATAGACCCATAAGCCTAATCCCTATAATAGCTAAAGTAATAGAAAAATTAATACTTAAACGACTTCTGAAATACACAAATGAAACATCATACATACCACATTTCCAATTTGGATTTAAAGAAAAATACTCAACGACACACCAACTTTTAAGAATCACTGAACTAGTATACAAAAGTTTTGAACAAAAAAAGCATTCTCTAGCAGTTTTCTTGGACGTAACTCAAGCTTTCGACAGAGTTTGGCACGAGGGTTTGATATTTAAATTACAAGAATCAGGCCTACCCCATTACCTAGTGAAAATAATACAAAGCTTCTTAAAAGAAAGAGTTTTTTCTGTAAGAATAAATTCCACCTATTCTTTACAAAAAGAAATCACAGCAGGAGTACCACAAGGTAGCCCATTATCTGCAACCTTGTTCAACATATTCACAGCTGACTTCCCAACAACTCAAAACACCACAGTAGCATTATTTGCCGATGACAGTGCAATATTAACCTCCAACAAATGCCTGAATACTGCTATAGAAAATTTACAAGATGAATTAAACAAGGTAACACTATGGGCAGATAAATGGAAAATAAAATTAAATCCCAATAAATGTTTAGCAAAAATATTTACACTATGTCCAATAACCACGAAACCCAAACCTCTAAAGCTATTTGATAAAACACTTGATTGGTTACCAAAAAACAAAGCGATAAAATATCTCGGTGTATTAATGGATACCAGACTAACATGGACTAATCATATAAATGACAAAATTATACAAGCAAACAGAAGACTACATAAATTATATCCATTAATTAACAGAAAAAGCGCCCTCAAAACAGAATGTACATTAGTGCTTTACAAAGCAATAGTTCTTCCCATTATAATGTATGCATGCCCGATATGGTACAACACTTGCCGCAACTAATATAAAGAAAATACAAACCTTCCAAAACAAAATCCTTCGTGTAGCTGTAAACGCCCCCTGGTTCATTAGAAACAGTCAATTACACTCAGAATTAAAACAGAAACTATCCACCAAACAATGCTCAAACGTTCACATTCTTTTTTCACATATTTACATAATATACCAGCAACTGACTATTATAACCTTTGTCAATCAGCAACAACTTCTCGAATCAAAAACAGATTCCCATATGACAAATATTTAATCCAATTTGCTGACCCCCCATAAATCTTTCAGAATTTGAACAATAATAAACAAACAAACAAAATCTGAAAAATATAAACAATAATGAGGAACCTGTTGGGCTTCCCTTAATTCTACTATTAAAGAATGAATGTATTATATGAATGTTATCCCTTGTTCCTTCGATGATTGAATTGTACTGTCTGTTGGTTATTTATTTTGTAAGTTTTGTGGTTTGAGTTGGTTTAAATGAAAACAATCCCTGTAAAGCAATTATGCTGGCCTGTGGAAAATAAAAAAAAAAAAAAATTAAAGAGTCCTAACGAAACGTGTGAAGCCAAACTATCTTTTGAATCTTACAAAACATAAGTCTTTTTCACTCTGTACCTGATTTCACTTTCAACATTTTACATTCGCTTTTATTTGTCTCGCAATTAATAGGACCTAATCTTGATTCATTTATTTATGATGACTAATAATTAAGTGCAATCAACAAAAGAGGCTAGTGCGTGGGCGGGCGGCACGCGGCCAAGGAATCCCAGCGGGGGCGTGGGGCGCGAAGCGTTCCGGCGCTACAAGGCGCCGCCGCTCTCGTTTGCTGCGCTGCCGCTCAGTTGATGCGAATGGAAAGACATTCGAAGGTTTGAATGTTTGTTCCAATGTTTTAATGACAGTGTCATTTTCTGAAATTAACGACATTTTACAATCCTAACAAAGGAAATAAAATTTTGAATCTTAACGAAACATTCGAATCTTAATATTATTTTCACATTTGCTGCAGAGTTGATGCGAGTGCAACAAGATTTGGAGTTGAAATGTTGAGTCTAATCCTTTTAAAAGTCAGAATCCTAAAGCTACTTTCGATCACATAAAAAATGTGCAAACCTATGACTTACAAATTCTAACAAAATTACGAATCATATTGAAATTTACGAATTCTACCAAACTTAGGAATCTTATCAAAAATTTGGAATCCTATCAAAACTTACGAATTCTATTAAATTACGAATTCTATCAAATGTATGAAACCTTTCATCACTTATGAATCCTAACGAAACTTGCGAAGCTTAATGCAACATTGATTTTTCAAAACATTTGAATCTTTTTCACTAAACCCGAGCTTTCACTATTTTTTTTACATTCCTTTCCCTTTCACACTCCTAATATTACCTAATTCTCCTTACTTTATTTATGATGACTAATAATTAAGCCTGTGACTACAAGAAAGTTCGTGCGTGCGCTGGCGGCTCGCGCCCATGTAATCCCAGAGACACGAGAGCAGGGGCCGTGGAGCGCTCCTAGGCATAAGAGGCGCCTCGCACGGCTGCTGCAGAGGTGATGCGATCGTACGGAGATTCAATGCCTGGAATGGATGTAAAATGTTGAGTCTAATTCTTCTGAAAGTTTCGAATGTTAATTAAACATTTGAATCCTAGAGCTACTTTCGATTGCTAACAAAAATGTTCAATCCAATTTCTGATTCCTAACTAAGAAACAGTCGTATCGAAACTTTCGTATACTAACAAAAGCTTGAATTCTACGAAATGTTCGAATCTTTTCCACTCTATCTTGTTTTTACTTTCAGCATTTTACCTTCCATTCAGAAAATGATCTATGTTCACTTAATACTTTTATCTGGTGACTTATATTAAGTTTACTGTTACAAATATTTTATGGAAAATGGCAGTTAACGTTCCACAGCTTGCGTAGTAAACTCCTCTGTGCTTCGTCAAATACCTGCGCTAACATTCAGGTGTATCATAATGGCGTACTATTATGCAATGACTTTCAGCCATAAAAGGTATCGAAAGAGAGTAGCAAGGCGTATGAAACAATCTTCAGATGCTTCATTACAGAGAGTGCCCCTGTTCTGACGCAAGCCTCTCCGCTAAATGCACACCTGTTTGACGGGTTGCCTTCGCTATGCTCCGTAGGCGCACTCCGATGGTTCTGCTCTCTCACCCAAACGATCACTCCCTCAATCAGCTGCAGTACGATTTGAGGAGAAGTTTTCTATTGCAGAGTGCGGTAATCAGAGCGAATCCCAGACACATGAGACCGAGCTGGGCGCAAATTATAGTACATTATGAAACGATGATGTTATGATGGGTATTAATATACGAGTGTGATATTACGATAGGAGCGAGGAACGAGCGAGTATCGTAAACTTCACACGAGTGTAATTAATACCCATTTCATCGAGTTTCATACGGTACTTTTCCTACGACTTTATAAGTTAAACTTTTACTATGAATAGTTTAGTGGCAGTTGATTCAGCCAAGACCACCTAGCGGACAGCTACCTAAATCTACACTCTGCAGCAGGCGGCTGTGTCCGCCTGCTAGGGAGTACTGCGCTAGTCAAATAGGATCAAATTGAAATTACGATCCACTTTATTTTAAATAATATACCACGAAAAATACTAATAATAAAACAAATTACAACTATTGAGCATAAAATAATATCAAATACAGTTTTAATGTACACAATCGAACGAAACATTTGCTAAAACGATTCTCAATGATTAATGAAGTGTCAATACTTGGCTTGTAAACTTCTCTGTGATTAGTCAAGAACCTGTATCACATGAAAACTGTATATAAATGACTATCATTATGCAACTGGGTGCAGCCATCAAATGACAGCATTATGCAATGGGAGTAGAAAAAGATGCATTGTGGACGTCACCGTGGCGTGGTGTGAGTGTAGCGTAAGAGACATGAGCGTGGGTGTGGAGTGGAAGAGATATGGGCGTGGCGTGAGCGTGACATGCGTGAGTAGCGTAGCGTGGCGTGCGTGAGTAGCGTGGCGTGTGCGTCAGCGAGGTGTGGCGTGACCTGCGTGGTCACTGCGTGGCAGCGGCATGGTGTGGACATGGAGCGAACGTCAGCATGGTGTGGTGGGAGCGAGTCCTGGATCTCGTTCCTGCGAAAGCGATGCACGCACTAAACGTACCGCGTACGTACACCATCCGGCATATAGCATCCACTAAACGTACGGGCTACCTCCCGGCATATAACATGCACTAACGTACGGCGACACCACACGGCATACAACATGCACTAAACACACTGCGACACCACCCGGCATACAACATGCATTAAACCTACGACGCACCACCCGGCCCACAATAAGCACTAAATGTACGTCAATGGATTTTTCAGTATCAAGGAGCAACAGAAAAATTGGATTCCGACTACACCACCTCTTACAGAATTGTTGTTTTTCTAAATTTAGTAACTGGATTTACCGCTTTTTCGTTACCAAGTCCCTGTAATACGAGTTTTCCTGCCGAAAATTCGCCGTGTTTTCGCGCAGCATTACATAAACTTTCTCTCTGCTCCGAAGCGAGAAAGTAATAATCCGATTCAGGCGTTCTCTGTACGAGTACGCTTCAGACAGATTATCCCCGATGACGACGTCGCGGAGAAGGAGAGGAGGCGGATTTAACTAGGGCGGTGCGAGCAGGAACGTGGCGATTCGGTCGTTCCCCGCCAGAGCCCTCCACTTTCACACGGAGGAGCTAGAGGGCCGCGGAGATAAGGGGGAAATTTTACGACCCCGCATCACAGCAATAGCGAGGCCTGCGGAGGGGCTTTTCTCCCGCGTGAGAGAATTGACATGAGGGGGGGGGGGGCGGGGCTCAGAAGGAAGAATGAAAGCGAGAGAATTTTTTAATAAACACTCAAAAAAGGAGAAGGAACCGAGGGAGACAAATAGGGAGGAAATGAAGAAGAGACGTGAGAATGATGTAAGAGTAAGATGAGAAATAAAGAAGAGAGAGCTCAGGGTATGTTGGACGAGAGAGGTAAGACGAAAAGGAAGGTAGAAAGGAGAATAGGAATTGGAGAGGGAAAAGGGAGAGAAATGATTCATTCATTTATGGATGATTGGTTACATCGTATTTCCGAGCTCGGCTAGTGATGTGGTCATTAGTCCCGCCAGCGTAGTGCTGTTTTTATCGCGGGAGGTGACGGCGTTCTTCCCCCGCTTTGATGGCGAGATCCGGCACGTCCACTTTGAAGGTGAGATCTTGCTCGTGGTATTCCTCCCTCCAGCGGAGAACCGCCGCTGCCTGGACAAGATCTGTGCTCGCGAGGGCTCTTCCAACACACGGGTTCATGAAGTGCATGAAAGCGAATATGTGTGTAAGGGGTGATTGATTGACTGATTGTTAGTGATTGCGCGTCGCGCGTCAACTACAGAGATCATTAGTCCCGTAAGTGTGGTGTTTTTTTTTCCTCGGTAGGTGGTGGTGATCTTTTCCTCACTGGATGGCCAGATCTGGCGTCGACCTACCGTCGACTGGCGGGGTTTTCCCCTAACCAGGTATCTCCCACCAGCGGTGGCACGAGACAAGCTGTAAGGGACAAGCTCTAAGTTGTGGCCCGGGACAAGCTGTAAGCTCCCGACCGGACTCTCGGCATGTGCGGTAGTGTAAGGGGTGAGGATAGGACAAGGGAGAGGAAGGAAAGATCGCGCGCGGTCCGTGGCCCGTGTGTTATGGTGCTGCTCCGGCATTCGCATGGTGTTGATCGGAGTAACCACGCAAAACTACCGATCCAGATCAGCCGACCGGTAGAATTCTCCTGAAGACAGTGACTCAATTCGACCTAGCTGACAAACTAGTGTCGAAAATTCTGCCACCGTGTAAGGGGTGAGATAAAGGCAATGAAGGGGAAGGAAAGATAGCGCGCGGTTCGTGGCCCGTTTGTTAGGGTACCGATCCGATATACTTCTCATATTGAACGAAAAAACAACAACACGAAAACTACCGGCCAGAGCAGCCGGTCGCAAGAATTCATCTCCAGACAGCGCCTGAATTCGACCTATCTGTTTACTTGATGTCGAATATCCTGCGTCCATCGGTACTCGAACCTTCTGAACTCCCGGTCAGAGGCACTGCAGTGACATCAATTTATGTCCAGGGCAACATCAGACCCGGAGAGGAATAGTGAAATGCGCAAAGAAAGAGCGGATTACAATGAGAAGAGAGGGGAGAGGGGTTAGGAGAGTGTAAAGGAAGTGAAGAGAGGGCAATAGGGAATGATAGAGAAATGAAAATGGGACTAGAGAACAGAGGCGAGGTATGGAATGGAGAGAATAGAACTAGAAGCGAGTAGACAGATGGAAAGTACATCAGAAGGTGAAATAGTTTGGAGAAGAAGAAGAAGAAGGAACAAGAGGAGTTGATAAGAAACTAGAAAGTGTGAAGAAGTACAGGAAAACAGTGATGAAGATTCTATCAATGAGAACAGAGGGAGTGGAATATTGAGGAGGGATTAAATCTTACAAAACCTGAGTTCTAATAATAAGTGCATGACCAAGTTATGATAAGAAATAAATACGAGTTCAAACTAATAAGAAATTGAATCGAGTACATACGGTTCGTTATATTATCTAAGTCAATAAAATAGCGATATGTCTATCTATAAGGGTCATGTGTATGTGTGTACATGTACATATAACATATATAGCGAAAGAAGAATGACAAAACGTGAGAAAACCACGAAACCTAGAGAAAAGAGCAAAATTGAAAATACCAAAAAAAAGAACGAAGTAATGAAGCAGCACGAGAAATACGAGAGTCACGAGCAAATGAAAGATATTTTTAGACAGAATTAGGAAATTCTCGGATCACTAAAAAAGGACGGTGAAAATGACATAAACTTCAGAAACATAAAAGCGAAAGTCGGGGAGCATCCAGCGTCTCTGAAGATGGTTTATGGGGGCATCAGCCGACTGACGACGTTAGGAAAAGCTCAGGGATCTCGAGTACCTCAATGCCTGGAATTGAATTCCTCGTACATCTCCAAAGGTATCATTCTGCGAGATGAAATGCACGAGATATCGACTTCTTTTCGCGATAAACCGAGAGGATTACTTCAAGAAGTTATCAACTCCCGAAATGAAGAATTTAAAAGGAAATGAAGAGTAAACGTATCTTCTACTTCTAGAACACCCGACCCATTATCGATTCCATCAGTGAAAGATAATGAGTTTCACACTCCATTTCCTGCTGAGCGTTTTTGAAAATTTTTTTATAACAACTTTCCACGACTCTCTTCAATCATTCAATATAAGAGCGTGGGAATATTTAAAAAAGAATCATTTTAATTTAAACTCAATGAACCGCTACAATATATCATATATGGAGTAACTAGAACATGAACGAAATAGGTGTATATGCGATCGTGATTCATTCCTGACAAGTTCGAAATAAAGTGTACGTGTTCTGTAAAATAAGACTGAAATATGATGTAAGAAGTAAATAGTAGGTCAGTCACAAG